>JAODAL010006184.1:0-135955 GCA_025379985.1 Phyllomedusa bahiana | reverse complement strand
ATCTCCCGGCCACCCCCTGCCCTGGATATTTGCACACAATATTTTAGAATTTTCACTGTTCAAAACTGTTCCCTCATAAAACTATTGTGCATTTCCGAACTCCTTCCTTCTCACCAAAATCGGCCACGGTTTTTATGCAGATCCTCAGGGCATGAAAAGGGATGGAGTTAAACTTATTTTTTTGTGTTTTGTTTTTTTTTTGAATTTCCCCTTTGGGAGTGGGGTTTTTAGGGTTTATATTGGACCACATTGATCCATTCTTCAAAAGAAGGCGTTATGGGAAGTTTATTTAAAAAAAATTTTATTTTTTGTCGGGGGTTTTCTTCTACCGTTTTATTCCAGTTTTTGTACAAGAGGTGTTTGACAGACTTCTCTGTATTGCTACCACTGGGGCTTGGTGTTAGCCTTGGGATGACAAAAACAACGGAGCTGGCCGACACCAAGCCCCAGGGCTAGTAATACAGAGACCTCTTTTACAGGAAATAAATGGTAAAAAAATACACAAACAAAATTTTACTCCTCAAACAGCATCCCTCGTTGACCATTAAAGAAATGGATCCAACACTGGTCTGACGTAGTCCAGCAGGGTAACCTGTAAAAAACAGAAACACTATTCTGCATTTGTTATCTTCTACATGTAATGCCTAGGGCAACATGAATACTTAATATAGTGCTATACATAGGTAGACCCCCCCCGTTTTAGATAGGTAACCTCAATTAAGCAGATAGCCTCCCAAATTAGTTATACAAACCCATGGTATTAGTTAGGTAGCCCCCTCCGCTCATTATCTAAGTAAATAGGCCACCCATTATGTGATAAGACCCTGGTAGGTAGGTAGGTAGCGCCAGCAGTAGGCAAGACCCCAGTTAGGCAAGGCCTCAGGTACATAAGAAATAAAAGGCTCCAGGCAGGTTGTCAAGGCACCAGGTAGGTAGGTATGTAGGCAGGTAAGGTCCCGGGTAGGAATACAGGCAGACAGAAAGACAGCGAGGCCCTAGGTAGGTAGGCAAGGCCAGGGTAGATAGGCAGTGGCTTCAGGTAGGTAGGTAAGATTTTATGTAGAAAGGTAAATGGACAAAGTGCCAGGTAGGTTAGTAGGACCCAGGCAAGTTGGTGGCTAGTGCCAAGGTAGGTAGGTCGGTCGGCAAATAGGTAGGCTCCTGAAATTTTTGAACCCTAAGGGAGGGAGTTGGAGGCCCCGGTAGGTTGTTTGCCCGACCCCCGGGAAGGGGGTTTGTCCAGGGAAAGGGAAAGGGTTGGATACCTAGAAAAGAGGTGAAGGCAAGGTAAATGCCCCAGGTAGGTAGGTAGGCCCCAGGTTTGGTTATTTGTGGGAGTAGCCGCAAAAGGCTAAAAAAGGCCCCCATTAGTGGTAGGCCCCCCGGATTAAGGTACTATATGATCCCCAGGATTAGGTAGGTATCTCTCAGTTAGGTAGGTTGTTGGTGGGCCCCATGTAGATAAGTAGGCTGGGCCCCATTAGCAAAAAAAAAAAGAAAAAAAAAAATGTACTCACCTCTCTCCCTGTTCCCCCGACATGACTAGTTTTCCGATTTTGGTGGCTCACTGGTGCCTGCCCACTAAGACGGGCAGCCCGGGGGGATTTAGGTTTTTTGCCCCGGCATTCTGAGGCTATCATGGGCCCCCCCTTGGAATGGCCCGTAGTATTTGCATGGCAAAGTTCTCCCACGGCTTTTTTTTCTTTAAAGTAACCAAAAAATTTTTCTCAGCCTCTAAAAGGAATCTCCTAATTTCATCACCTTTCTAATGATCAAGTTGGTTAACGTCAGACTTTACTTTTAAAATTTTTTGGGTGGCCCTCCCGATTTAGTAAGAGATATCAAACACAGCAATGTGGGCCATTCATGTCCCTATAGTTTGTTGGAGAGTAACATTCACTCAAACTTTAACAAGAAATGATTGTCTTTTTCAGTTGGAAACCCCATGGTAGGAGTTTTTTTTTTTTATAAATAAACCTTAATAGGGCACATTTTCTATGGCAATTGCAGCTAGATTCTGACATAATTTGTGGCAAACCACAATTCTTTACACCACATTTATTATCTTATTTTAAACAGTTTTTAGACACTTCTGCATTGCATCAAACAAAAGGGGCACAACTTACCGTGCAATGACACGTGCCAAAAATATGCACCAACATTTTGATGCAATTATTGGCGGAAGCTAAGCCAACTGTAGATGAGGTTAAGTTAGATAAAAGCAGAAATTTGCAACTTTTGTTTTACACCACTATACTGGTGCAAATCACTACTTTAAATTTCCCCCTTGTGTTTAAATTAGCTTTTTCAACATGGCTGATTGCAGGCTATTAAAAAAAAAAAAAAAAAAAAAAAAAAAAAGGAGGCGAAAACCTAGCGTGACCTAGTACTTCATTGGGATACCGTTAAAATGTATCCTGACAAATGCTGCAGTGGAGCCATAGACTTCAATAGGGCAAATGCAGTCCTAATTGGTAGGCCACACTTTTGTGTCCTATGCAGAAACCATAGCATTCACTAAATAGGACAGAGTCCAATTAGGACTAGGTCTTCCCTATACAAATTTATGGTCCGAGTATCCCGACGGAAAACATGAACATGGGAGCCGATAAATTGGTTTGCTACAATGTATCAATGCAGGCAAAAAATGTACCAGCCCAAAGCCCATGCTGTAAAGGATTGTCTAGGTTGGTTACAATTGTAGCAAAAGCTATGCTGTGAGAAGTATTCCTTCTGTACAAGTTCACAGCCAATCAAAGGCTGCATCCATGACGTCCTAATTGGAAGTAAGCAGAAGATTGGGAAAAGGGGGCAACAGTAACCTGATCTATTTAATACTGGACAACACCTTTAATGCTAAAGCCAGAAAATGGTGCAAATGTTTTCACAAATCTAGACCTGCAAATATAGAGTTTATTTTCTGCTTTGGAAATGATATAATCTGCCAAATTTATTTAGAGGACTGTGAGCTTTAATAAATGTATCCAGAATTGAAGAAAAAAAAAAAAAAGTCACAGACCGCACATCCACATGCCTCATGGATTGATTGCTGCTAAGCAAACATTTCTAAATAGCAACACGAGGTTCTTAGAACACATTTTGATCAAGCTGTGCAAGCCCACCTGCCACATCAGAACGACCTCTTCTAAGTGGCTCTGTACACTAAAAGGCATAGCACTGCATGGTGACCACCACTATCACAACAACAGCACCCATGATGGTATATGAAACTCCTAAATGTGAGCCAGAGTCTATTACAAAGCCTCAAAACTGTATTATACCCTGATTAAGCTCCATTAACAGTTCATGCAGTCTGCATTGTCAGGAGCATGAATTCTGTGCAGTGGCATATGGAGTCCAAGTCCTCTTGCACACAATCAATAATGAAGGCAATAAATCATTCTACTGGAGAGGACTCTAGGTATAACATTTGGGGGAGCACATCCTAGAGCCCACCTCACCCCCTGGTGCACCCATATGGAGGAGACATGTCCATCGGGCACAAGGGGACCTTTGGTGGACAACTGGCTCTACCAATCCCCTTTAAGGCAGGGCAGATAGTTGTGGAAGCCCTGGGACCCCTTTATAATCCAGCCCTGCCGTCATTCCCTGTTGGTGTCAGGGTCATGTTACACAGCGCACAGGTAGCAGTGTATTGTCTGAGCTATGAGAAGAGCAGGTGCACACAAGTCGGGTGTATACTGTCTCTATGGGCCCCTGAATACAATAGCTGCAGGAACCACTGTGTAATAAGCACAAATGACTCTTGGCTTCCTTCCTCCCCACTACCTGAATGTCCCCCACACCCAGCAAGAACAATGACTGCAGCTCACATCCAGTGGAAAAGCAGATAAAAAACTCAAAATAATCACAGGATCACAGACCTATCAACGAGATCAATAAAATCCTCTTTGTTTCATCAAGTAATTCACTGATTAAAGCACTCGTCCTGCCTTATGCCAACAAAGTGTCATCGCCACACAATGCAGCTTTCTAAGCCTGTGTCTCCACAGCACTGGTTTCTGGTCGGATTTTACGCGGATTCAGTATTTAGAATCCACCGAAAATCCGACTGTAACCAGTGCCCCATAGACCACAATAGAAAATCCGAGCTGTAGTCTACACATTTTCTATCTCGGCGGATTCCAGTACACTTCTATGTACTGGGCTGTCTGCAACTCAACCGCGGTTCTTTGCACAAACCCGTGCCAATAACGCGGTACTGCAAAGTTAAAACTTTCCAACGGCATTTTAACTTCTGCCATGCAGACATAGCCTTATACACTGTGGAGGGGATGTAATTAATGCTGCCAGCCTCCGTTGTCCAAACATTTTCAACTTTTTAGGAGGTTTGGCACCACTTTCACAACTCTTTTTCTTAGGGTGCAAGACTTAAGGGCATGTCCCCACTGCACGGGTTATCGGCCAGTTTTTCAGGCGGTTTGCGGTTTTGCAGACCACCTGAAAAACTGGCCAAAAATGTACAGAACGGGGCTCTATGGAAAATCCGTGCAGCAGTCCGGTTTTCCGCCCGGTTGTTTTGCGGTCCGCACGCAAACCATTGTGTAAGCACCTTCTTCCGTCCGGTTTCCGGATGGAATATGTGCTTCTCAAGGTGAAGGGGGAGGGCTTTTCTCTGCTCATCGCGAAGAAAAGTCGTCCTCCCCGCGGCCATGGGGACGGCTGCAAAACAGTGCAAATACCGGGTGCATAACCAACCGGTATTTGGCACTTGCCGTGTAAACGGTCCCTAAGCAGGAGGGGGCAGGTACGTGGCCTGACATTTACCATAATTTATGGCCGACCACACTACACCAGCTCATAGTTTCTAGCAGGCAGATGGCTGAAAGATGTGCCGCAATTGCGCTGGGATCGGGGCTGTACTACACAGCCCCGATCCAAGAGCATCCCCTGCAAGCACCGGGCAGCGGCGGAAACCTCTGCAACCCGGTGCTTTAACCCTTTGATTGCGGCGGTGCGTTACCGCAGCGCAATCAAAGGGTTCCCCTGCTCTTTCGGCTGATCGGAACACCCGGTGACCCGACAGAGCCCGGGGAATGGCTGCACAGTCAGCCCTGGAGACCTAGAGTGGCCCCAGAGCTGTCTGTGTACTAAGCCAGTGACTAGGACGGACTGTGCGGTGTCCTAATCACTGCCTGTGTCAGACTGACACAGATTAGAATGTATTAGCATATATGAATATGCTAATACATTTCTAAGTGTAAAAAAAAATTTAAAAAAATGTTAAACAGTTCTCCCTTCATGGGAGTAAAAAAAAAAAAAAGTTAAAAAACCCATAAAAAGTGTATTAAAAAAAAGTGTAAAAAAATAAAAAAAATAAATATTTAATAAAAAATAATTGTGCATAAATTACACACACAAAAAACCTACACATATTTGGTATCCACACGACCGTTAACCTGTAGAATTAATATAACGAGTTATTACGTGTGAAATGTGAATGGTGTAAATAAAAATATATATAAAATATATATTAAAAAATACTGCAATTATTTATAAGTGAACTTAAACTATTCCCCCATAAAGTACAACTTGTCTCGAATAAAACGAGGCCTCATACAACTGCGTCACTGAAAAAATAAAAATTTTACAACTGTTGAAACGCAAGGAGGCAAAAACTAAAAAAATGTTCTGGTCATTAACTACTTTCAGGCGTTCGGCTTAAGGGGTTAAACACATCCTGAAAATTCTGCATCATCTGTATTGGCGCATGGGTTTTCCATTTAGAACAATGGAATGCAGACTGCGATGGATTTGGACATGAAATCCACGACAAAATCCGTCATATGAGTAGAGAATAAAGAGCTATGGCGTTAAGAGAGGAAAACGCGTTTCATATGATGAAGCACACGCCGACATATGAAACGCGTTTTCCTTTTAAAGAAATAAAATCCTGATAGCTGAGTAAGAGGTTCAGCGCAGCCACTTGGGTTGTTGAACTACGGGAATCCAGCGGTAATTCATTGGATATTCCATTACCTGCATATCTACGTACCCGGCTCCATGACAGTTCCCGGGATTGCAACCAGATAGCCTAGATCCCCACCACCGTCAGTTCTGCAATTTACTGAAGGCCCTTCTGAGTGTTGTGTCTCTTCCTGCACAACTCATGAAGGTTAGTGTACAAGAGATTGTATCCAAGTCGCAGTACCTGTGCTAGGCAGCGCTTTCTCTCTTTTTCTCGATAGAAATGCAAAGGCATCAGTTTCTTTCTGTTTTTCTGTCTCCCAAATAGAGCAGAATAACAGAAAGCACAATGCAGACATGGACCAGCCGTTAGTGAGGTATTACATGTCAGGTGTGTTACAGATTTCTCTGCAGATCTGCAACATTAACATCACATGTGAACTGAACCTCTAGATTCAGACATAAGACAGAAAAGTCCGACGTGGTTTCCTCATCGTCTCCTCAGCACAAATCCGAGGTGACAAAGCTTAGATTCCGGCAAGGGTTAGCTCTATTACAATGGGGCTAAACCTCCCTCACCCACTCACCCACAAGTGGGATCCAACAAGAATCCACGTTACATTTTTTATCCACACCATGAGTTTCAAATCCTTGATGTAGGAAATCCACACTGGAGTTCACTGTGTGAACGGGTCATTCAAATTCATGGCTTACTCGAGAATCTTGATGAGGAAATCCGCATTGAAATCCTCATTAAAGTGCATCATGTGAACGAGCCCTTTTGGTTGTGAGTCAGGCAGTAGGAAAGAAATGATGAGGAATGAGACATCCTACAGGACTATGGAAACTTAGGTGTCATTCAGGGTCTGTAGACATGAGTTATTGTGAATGTTAGTTAACTGTGAAGGAGATGAAGATGAATAGACAAGCATTATAGTATGTACATTTACCACATCTGACAACTGGACATCCCAATATTGTGGGTTGGGTAGTGTCAAACCATCTAGGACATCTCAATACAACATTTTGTCTCCTGTCGGCCTCGTATTATTGCAGGTTACGTTGTACAGTGCCAGCTGTAGCCCCAAGTGGAAGATCAAGACAGCCAACTAATCCCTACATTGCTTCTTAGAAGCCATATTGGCTCGTCTCCTTCTACAATGTTTTGGCTGACAAGGAGATTATACGTCTAGAATGACCTCCGGCTAACTATGGGATTTCATCCTATGTCTCCGGCAGCTCTGAATATTATAGTCTGAGCCTCTGACCTCTTGTGTGCTTATGTAAAGTAACACCTCAGACAAGAAAAGTAACTGCATGATGTTCATGTGGGGGATGGCAATGCTGGGACAATATCTCATATATTAGATACAACAACCGAACAAATCCTGTCACATATGATGGACGTTACATGTAGTGAGTCATTAGGCAGTAGCACACCATAGGTTTAGACTCTGTATTCTAAGTCTAGGTCTACACAGCAATGTGAAAATGCCATCCCAAATCCGACAGCAGTTTCACATTGCTGGACCGCGCCGCACCGCCATTTTTTTGCGCAAACAGACGCGGTCGGATTTCCTATTCCCGGCAGCCCAGTACAATGGGTCTATGGGAATCTGATGGCGGTCCTGCAGAATATACAACATGTTCGATATTCCGCCGGATGGTTTTACGTTTAGGAAACGTGTAGTAAGAAATCTGTGCTGTGTAGACTACAGCACAGATTTTTCTATTGAGGCCTATACAGCGCTGGGTACGGTCAGATCTTTGGTAGATTCAAAATACTGAATCTGCTGAGAAACTGCTGGATAGACATAGCCTTAGGGCTCCATTGACCCTAAAGAGGTCAATGTCAGAGTTGCATATATCGGAGTATAATTCTGATTACAGTACTCTAAAAGTCAAAGTAATAGAAAAATGTCTATATCAGTCTGAGGTGGTGACTCAACTTCGTAATCGGGAGGATCACTGGATTATCACTCTAAATACAGCAGCACCACAGGGGTTAAATTTTAAATGGGAACAAATATGCTACTACTGACTAAAATATCACAATATATTTATATTTTCTAAGTGTAAGATCTAATGTCTATTATTATCATCATCATAAACAGGCTTAATTATGTCACTACTACTGATTTTAAGTGCTTGTTCACATGGAGTTTACACTCCGCGTTACAAGCATTTTAAGGATCCGTCTTTGGGTCCGCTCTGTCGGTCCCCAAGATGGATCTAAACAATGAGCAGTGAGATTATCACTGCTGTCTATGCCGAACACGGAGCGGCGTTCACATGAGGGATCGCCGCTGCGTGTTTCAGAAGCGCAGCTCAGCTCCGTCTTGACAAGAATTGATATGCAGTTCTTTTCAAGACGGAGCTGAGCTGCGCTTCTGAAACACGCAGCGGCGTTCCCTCATGTGAACACCACTCCGTGTTCGGCACAGACAGCAGTGATAATCTCACTGCTAATTGTTTAGATCCATCTTGGGGACCGACAGAGCGGACCCAAAGACGGATCCTTAAAGCGCTTGTAACGCGGAGTGTAAACTCCATGTGAACAAGCCCTAAACATACCGTTACTGTTTATCTATATGTGTTACAACAACGTCTTGTTTAATAACATTGTAGTCGGATGTCAGCGAGTACGCCTTCGCGGTTCCCTTTGCTGGTAGTGGCCTGTTCTGGCCCACTGCGCATGACCGGAACCTTATCCACATAATTCCAGGAAGCGATCTCCATGGTAAGACGCGAATATGCGATCACGGGTAAGTGCACTATGCTCACACCTAGCGAATATCTAATGTGATGTATCAATTATATGCAATTAGACTTGTTGGTCTCTCTCTATATATATGGAAGGGAAGATCTCTCCTTAAGGAGAGCACCGAACGAACGGCTTGTAGAGTTTTTGTTTTGCCTTTCCCCCTTTCAACTTAGCATCTGCATATCACAAGGCATTATGGGAAAGGGGTTTGAGAAGCCCCCCGCGCCCTCTGTGGGTTGCAACAACGCCTCAATTTGCTGTTGCCCCACCGATCTTGAGAAAGAAAAAAAGGTTTTTTTTAGCAAACCCAGTAACTCTATCTAAGCAACGCTGTTTTGGAAATTTTTGTCCCTTTCAGTGCAGAGAAGAAAAGATATGGCTGCGTGTGGGAGGCATGGGGTAGTCATATATATATGGTCAAGAACGTGTAGTACTATCCCTTGAAAAGGGCGGAATTTTTTACCCCAAACGCGTCGCGTAGGGGCCCCTTGGTCATCAGCCACCACCCTAGCCGCTGATTCGTTTTTTTTTTTCTGTTTTTAGGATTTTCCTTACTAAAAATTTTTTCAGGGTTTTGTAACGGCGCTAGGAGTGGATCGCGGGGTCACGCAACGGTGGTAGAACCTCCCAGGGACCCCAAGTCTAAGTGGGCCCCCGGTTTTCCCAGAGCCCCCCGAAAAGCGGGATGGACTTGCTGCGGGGGATTCCACCAGGTCCTACAGCGAGGTGCAACAAAAGGTACCGAATCGCGGAAAAAACCCGAAAAGGGACAGGAAAAAGGTTGGGGTCAGGAGACGTAAGCAGACGGGCGGACACGGAAAGGAAAACCCGAACAAGCAAGGCTTCCTCTATGGGACAAGGGGCGTTTGGGTTTGGGCAACGGGGGGCCCCAGGGTGGCCCCCTTTAAAATGGGAAAGCACGGCCGGCAAAACCAATTTCGGCGCACTGTCCCTTTAAAATTTGAGGAACCGCGCGCGCGGCCCCATCCTTAGGTCCCCCGGGGCACCTTTTTTTAAAAATTTAAAGGGAAAAGTGTCGGGGAACAGGAACACGGACTGGTGAGGGGATGCGCCCGGGGGGAGCGGGCCCCCCGTGGACCGACCGCCCGCCCGGGCGCCACCGGGGCACAGGGAAAAACAAGTGCCCCCGAGCCCGAGCGCGGGGCCACTCATTACAGTACCCCCCTCCCCTCGGCCTCCCTCCCCCCATGGCCTGGAAAAAATTCCTCAGCTTTCCCCGGTCCATGATGTTGTCCTCCGACCCCCACGACTTTCCTCGGGCCCAACCCTTCCCCAATCATCAAAAAAAAACGCTTCCCCGGTCTCTGTGGCCAAAAATTTCCCTTTAGGGAAAAAAAGACATCAAAAAGTACGGCCCCCGGGGAGGAAAAAGACACCTTACGGGAAAAAATCTATTCAAAACGACAGGCTTAAGGGGGGATACAGGGAAAGGGAGTTCGGGATCCGAAATGGGGGGGGAAGTCGGAGTTTGTGGGCCCACCGGGGTTATTTTTTTTGGGAAAAAAAGGCCCCAAGTAGCGGGGCCCCTGTTTATAGTGGGGACTTCAAAAAAACGTATCTGAAGTAACCAGACCTTATCCCCAGGAAACGAAGGAGGAGGTCTGCGGCGCCTGCCCCGTTTGCTTCTTGGTCTGGGGCAGGGGCCTGTTGCGGGCCTCCGATGTCCTGAAATGGATTTTGAGGGACGCGGACCGGGAGCACGGCAGGGACTCCGGGCCTCAGCCGGGGGGGGGGGGGTGTGGGGGGGGAGAAGGCCAAACACAAAGAAGGGAAAAGCTCCCCCGTCCAATTTAAAAAGAATTGATGCAAATTTGCCGGGGTAACAACGGCCAGTCCCTCCCGGGCAGAAAAAAAGGGTGTAGGTAGTTTCTAAAATCTAAAATTTCCCCCTTTCCCCCTGCACGTTAGTCTGGGGATATACTTTAAGGGGGAACAGAGGGACTGCCAAAACCTGGACACAAATGCACCCCCCGATCCACACGAAAACCCGAGGAAGGGCCATGAAAACGAAAGCATGCAAGAGAAGAGGGTCCGGGCAAAGGGTGGAAGGAAACCCCGGCAATGGTAAAAAAATGCGCCATTTAGAGAGCGGCCCCCAAAATGACCCAAAGACGGGTTCCCGGAGAGGAAAAAAGGTCATTAATGAAGTCCATTGCAATATGGACCAAGGGGGGGTTAGGGGAGGGGAAAAAGGGGTTGCGCAGCCCTGCCGGCCTGAGGTGGGAAGCTTTGTTTGCCGCAAGGGGGGAGCAAGAGCCACAAGTCCTTAACACCCTTGCTAAAAGTCGGCCCCAAGTACGGGGCGATAATGCCCAGTCTTACGAACCCCCCGGGGTGCCCGGCACCCTTGGACAATCCCCCAATTAGGACTCTCCTATGAAGGCGGGGCCACCTAAGTCTTCCCGGGGGGGTTTGTCGGGGGATCCATAGGGGCTCGGTGATAGGGGGTCGGGGAATGATGTGACTAGGTGGAGATTTACCCAAAACGTGGGGCACGTGATAGGGCATCAGTTTTAATGTTTTTCCGCGGGAAGGGAAGTGAATACAAATCAACCGTGGAAGAACAGGGACCGCGTGGTGCCTGGGGTTTAAAAACCTGAGCCGTTTGAAGGTACGCCAGTTTTTTTTAATCCGAATAAAAGTTATGGATGCGAGCCCCCTCCAACAGATGAGCCCCCTTCTTCGAGGGGTAATTTAATTGCCAACAATTCACATCTCCAATGGGGTAGTTTTTTTTCGGCCGAGGGGAAGGTCTTTTTAGAAAAACCCACAAGTAACCCCTTGCCCCTTTGAGTCCCGCTGAGGGAAAACCCCCCCTTCCCCCGAGGAAGCGTCGCCCGGAAAAAGGGGTTTTTCGATGGTCTGGGCGCGCAGGACGGGGCAAGGCAAGCCCTTGAGCGGGGGTTTAACCCCTTCGGCGCCTGAGGCATTGCTTTGGATTACCGTCTTCCTCGTGAGAGCCCCCAGCGGGAAAAAAAGGGGTAAATGACGATAGTAATTGGCGAACCCCGGAAGCATGGATGGCCCGAAGGGACTGGACAGGGCCACTTCGAAAGGGAGACAAATTTGACCGGGTCCATTGAAGTCCCTTGCAGAAATGATGTCCCGGAAGGGGCCGACGGGTCTGATGGAATTGACATTTCTCCCGCTTGGATTGAGGTGATTTTCTCGGTGGGGCAACTAAAGGACCTGGCGCAATGGAGACCATGGGACTTTGGGATCCAGGAAAAAGACCAAAAGTAATCCCGGTACCAACGACACAGGAGTATAGAAGATCACGAAAAAAACTCATTAACGAAGTGTGGAATATGGGTGGGCATTTCGAGACCGAAAAGGCATAACTAAGTATTCAAAATGCCCCTCTCGGGTGTTGAATGCTGTTTTCCACCGTCGCCCCCGTGGGGGAGAGGTTTTGGCCCTTGCAATCCTTTGGAGAAGATCTTGGTCCCCGTAGGGGGTCAAAAGTTCGGTGATGAGGGGCAAAGTTTGGGGACGGTTCTTCACCAATCTTATTAAGACCATGGGAGCTTGCAGGGTCGGGGGCAGCCCTCCTTTTTCTCCACAAGAAGAAGTCGGCGCCAGCCAGGATGAGGACGTACGGATAATCCTTATTCTGAGATTCCCACGCAGAAATATGAGTCCGACTAGCCTTTGTTTCTGGCATGGAGAGTGGAAAGACCCGCCCTCCGCGGAGGGCTCTACCAGGCAAGGAGATCTATCAGACAGTCAAGGGACGGTGATGAGCAAGGTTTTCGGCCTGCCACTCGAGAAACATCAGTCGAAGTCCTGGTATTCAGCAAGCAACTCCTGGGCAGGGTTTTAGAAGTACCCGCTAGCAAAATGGGAACGACACGCGGCGAGTGCCACCAGACAACGGCAACTGACAATCTTGTCCCCAACGTGTGACTTCACCAGTCTTCCAGTCCAGAACAGGTGCGTGTTGCTATGCCAACCATGTCAAGCCCAGCCAAGGACATGCAGACAAGGAGTGGGCAGCACATAGACAGGAGATGCCTCTCAGAATGCAGCGCCCCTATGAGCATAGTAACAGGCTTCCGTGCGACAACGGATGGTATCGCGCAGGATCACACCACTACGAGGAGATGACCAGCGTTTCTCGAGCGAACCATTGGAGCTGAAGTTTGATACCAGGACAGCATCCATGAAATTCCTGCTGTGAACCGGAATCCACGAAGTGCAGGAACTATGGACACACGAATCCCAAAACTCGTAACGATCATGCCACCGGCATGGTGCAGACAGGAGATGGACTAACAAACAATATTGAGAGAACCCGCGCACGCAGCCGTCCCGCAGACAGTGCCCGGGGAAGCAGTAACACACGAAACAGGTGAGTGGATGCCCGAGGGACGCGAGCGCCGGGAACCGCACCGCCCGCCTCTGGCGCCAGTTGGGGCGCAGGGGAACGAATTGCGCAACCCCGCACCCGAGAGCTGGCGGGGCCACCTCTACACATGGTTTTACATTCAACACCTGGGTCATGCTGGATTACCATTCAGTTCATATATGTTAGGAAAGGCTCAGACAAAACGTGGAAATGGAAGGCAACAGGATCATGGATGAGAAGAAGAATATGACTCATCAATAACCCCTTCCCGACATAGGGCCGTTGATACACCCTAGCGGGAAGTGACTTCCCCACAAATGGACGTATGCATAAGCCCAGGGCGATCGCCAGCGGCTTGCGGCTGCTGAGCCAACGCACGATATTTGCAACATGGGACCACGGTAAATTACCTCTGGCCGCATGCCGTATCCCCGCCCCGCCGGAGTGAGCCCGGCCGCAGGAGATTACCCAACCTTACCGCAGCCTATCAATGGCTGCGATAATAAAGCCGGTACTTCCCTGGGGTCAACAGTGTACGTCACCATGCCCGCAATGCATTGTGGGCAAGGTGACAGCGTTTGCATGGCGACCATAACACCAGTATACTAGTACTGTGCACTGGCCTGCTACTAAAACAAATCTGATGATTGCTGTTAGAAGAAAAAAGTGAAAAAAGTGAAACAAAGTAAAAATAAAATAAAAACACGTACACCACCCTTTGCCCTTACAAACGGCAATCGCCCCAAAAAAAGATCAAAAATAAATAAAGTACCCGAATTGGTATCGCCCACGAGTGTAACGATCCACCCAATAAATCTGTCATGTTAATTAACCCTACGGTCAACAACCGTAAAAAACAAAAAACAGTCCACAAGATTGGCCAATTTTTGTAAATTCTGCAAGCACATAGAAATGAATAAAAACGCTCAAAACTCATAAAAACGCCAAAGTTGTACAATTAAATCTCAGATTCATCCTGCACAAAAAAAATATTATTTCCTTACACGACTCTTTATACGTTAAAAATAAAAAAGTTCTGGCTCACTCAGAAGACGCGAAGCATAAAATATTATTAACACAAAAAAAACACATATTTATTAAAATTATGAAGCACTTTAAAAAAAAAAAAAAAAAAAAAAAACAATATAATAGGGTATCGCCGTAATCGTATCGTCCAAGAGTAACAGTCTAACTGTTATGGATACTAGCACGTGGACGCTGTTATAAAATAGAAAATAAAAAAACACTACAAGGATTTGCAGTAATTTCTCACCCTGCCTTCCAAAAAACGGATTAAAACTGATCAAAAAGAAGTCTTGTCCCCCCCAAAAAATATACCAATAAAAACATAACTCTTCACCGCAAAACAAAACAAGCCCCTACACATGCTCCGTACACAGAAAAAATAAAAAGTTATGGTCATCCAGACTATGGCGATGCAAAAACTGAGTTTTTCCTTTTTGAATAAAGCTGTTTTTATTGTGTAAAAGCAGTAAAACAATATAAAAAATGTACAAAATGGGTATCGATGTAATCGTAATGACCTGCTGAGAAATACTAAGTATCGTCAGTGCAGTTATACTGCAACGGTACCGCTGTTAAAAAATAAGAAATAAAAAATACACAACCAGGAATGCTGGTATTTTGTTTTAAATGCGTCAACACATCCCACAAAAACACGCCATAATCAGCTCGTAAATACAGAAATGAAAAAGTTATGGTTAGAGAAGGGCGAATTTCTCAAAATTCGTCGGTTCACTTCGCCGAATTTTTTCCGACAAAATTCGTTTCGGTCCGAATTACATCGTCACGAAATCACTTAAAAACATCAAATTCCATGCTGCCCAGAGCTGTCAGGGTGCTGTAGAACGTTGTGCCCATGCTTAAAATGCCAGAGGGAGCTAGTTTGGTCTCCTACCATTGTGTGTTTAAGTATGACACGCACATGACTGCCCCTGCCGCTCTTAGAATCCGCTACATATAAAATGCCCTGGGCACTATATGGGGGCCAAACTGACCCAAAAACTGAGCAGGAACTAGCCTGATAAAGACCATGGCAGCAAAAAGCTGTAAAAAAACAAACTGAGAGCTCAGGGCGTGGCAAACATTAGTACAGAGTTGGTGGTGACGGCGGCAGCCACAGCAACATGAGGTCAGACAGTGGCAACCATGACATTCCTGAAGTGGCAAAATAGTAACCAGGCCGCAGAGTGGCACAATGACACAGTGTGGAGGTCACGGTGCAGCAGCATAGAGGTCAGACAGTGGCACAATGACAAACTTCTTGAGCTGGCAAAAAGAGTAGCCAAAGAGTGGTACAATGAAACAGTGTGAGGCACGGCAGGCGCAACAGCAGCTGCATAGGTCATACAGTGGGGCACAATGACACAGTGTGGAGAGGCACGTCAGCAGCCACATCACAGCATGAGGTCATACAGTGGCATAAAAAACATATGACAAATTCTGGAGGTGGCAAAAACAGGAGTAGGAGCCCACAGTGTGAGGGCACGGCAGAGCCACGGCAGCAGCATTAGGCATGACAGTGGCACAATGACACAGTGGTGGAGGCACGACAGGAGACACAGCAGTCATCAAGAGTAATGGTCAGAGAGTGGCACAATTACATTCTGCAGGAGGCAAAAACTATATTCAGCCACAGAGCGCACAAATGACTGAGAGCGAATGTCACGGCGGCAGCAGCAAATGTCAGGCAGTGGCACAATGACAGAGCGTGGAAGGTGATGACATTAGCAACAGCATGAGGTCAGAGAGTGGCACAAATGACATTCCTGTAGGGTGCAAAACAGTACCAGGCCGTCAGATGGCACAATGACACAGTGGAGGAAGTACACGCAACAGCAACAGCGCAGCAGAATGAGCGACATAGAGAGGCACAATGACAGAGTGTTGAGGGGTGGCAATAGCCATTCCCTGGAAAAGACGGTGGTAGCAGATGGAGAAACTATCCGCAGATGTGTGGCTCAGGCGGGTGGCGGCAACAGAATAGTGGCAGAGGCAGGTAGTTTTGAACCCAGACCAGACGCCTAGGCATTGTTTGTGATGGAAATCCTGGCCGACTCCACAGCCTGATCTCATCTTACAAAGACAGCGTTCAACATTTCCCGTGTACAAGCGGGTTTCTCCATTGGGGTATACGATGGCCCACCGCCGCACTGAACACCCGCCTGATGCCACACTACGTGGCCGGTGCAGGACAGCTTCTCCCCTTGCAAACAGTCGGCAAGTTTCGCCCAAACATCCAGTTTGGGCGCCCAGAGTCACTCGATCATCTATCTAACAGGGTGGCAGAGTGCTGTCAAAGTAGAGGCCACAACCTGTTGGTTCAAGTGAATCTCCATTCCTGCTGCTGCTGCTGCTGGTGACTGCCCTCCTCACGTCAAGGCGTGTGGAAGGACGCTGCTCATTAAGTGACTCCACCAACTTAGGTTTACTGCTGATGGAGCTGGTACTGCTCCTACCCCCCCACCTTCCGCCTGCAGCCCGCGTCAGTAGGTACGTGATCGTGCTGATAAACCCCCCGACAGACCAGTCAGAGGAGGTACGATCGCACATAGGCACGCCCAACTGATTACGGGAGGATTTCCCTATAGTAATTTGATTTGTCTTTCCCTCTCAATAGCGAAAAAGGCTCCCATATGGACCGGTTAGCGAGGTCCAATAGGGTGGGAGAGCCAAAAGTATCCATCCCTCTAGCCTGGATTCTGACTAAATTTCGCTGTCACTAGCCAGCAAATAAGCAACTGCGGGACATCTGAGCACAATTGACTCCGAGGGGCCCCCTCCTCCATTTCCACTGTAACTGCCACGGTGCATGGAGACATCTGCCTCGTCTTCCTCATCTCCATCCACCTCCTTCCAGCTGCTCCTTCTACCTCCTCACATTTGTCACCTGGGTATAAAATCCACTCTTTACCAGACAATCATCTGCACCAATGTCCTCCTCCTCCTCCCCTCCATTACGTCCCCACCGGACTCTATGTGGCCCACTGAGATGTAGTTCGCCACATTCTCCAGTCCCCTTCCCAGACCGATTTTTCATCATCTGTTCCAACATGAAGCAGTGGGGAATGACGTTATTCAAACCGGTAGTCCTGGCGACTGACAAATAACGTGCCTCCACGAATAGCCTCAACAAACTGCAGGTGTCACGCATGATCTGCCACGTCGGCTGACATCAAAGTTTACACAGGGGAGTACTTCTGTCTGCTGGAAATCATCAAAAAAATTCGTTAATGGGCCTTTCTCTGTTCCAACACAGTCGTCCAACAAGTGCAGCTGGAAAACCAGCGGGTGGAACATCGTCATATTCAGAGCTGTTGGGGGAGGCGCCGTTCTGCCGCTGACAACTCGAGGAGGGTGTTCCTGGCTTTGTACGAATGGTTAAAGTGCATGCACATTTTCCCTGGCCCATTTTTCAGGAATGTTCTGAAGATCGTGAAGACTTCATGAACCTTTTTACAACCATAAGAACACGTGCGACCATGCAGGGCGCATGGACCATACCCTTCCACTGAGCAGCGCGACAACAGCAAGTTCCTCCCGTATGTCCGTCACCATGGTTCCGCTATTTGCAGTTGCGCGGAGAAAGCCACACATCGATATCTTGCTGCTTGACGCGGAGCAGTTCCTCCCCTGGGTTGACTTCAGTTCGCCCGAGGCAAGCAAGGTGTAGAACTGCGTGACACCGCTGTGCCCCTACACATGTGTGTAATATGTGGAGCAGTACTTGTGGAGGCCTGAGATGGTGGTGTTGGTATGGAGTAGGAGGAGGCGGACATTGGCGCAGGAGCAGCAGTTTATGACAACGTGGAGGAGAAAGCGGCGTCTCCTGTCCCAGTTGTTGGTGTGCCCGGGCAGGAAGCACAATCACCCCAGTGGGCCGTTAAAGGACATGTACTGGCCCCTGACCGAAATTTACAGCCCGACACGTCCCGCTGCCGTGTACCTTGGAACAAACCGATAAGCTCAAGACTGAGCCACTTATCTGTTCTACATATTAAATGATAGGTGCTGGAATGCTCTTTAATGGAAAGAAAATACGCTTGGCACTCAACCCATCTCGCTCTAGCCACACGCATAGTTCTCCGTAATGTGCAAGAGTCTCTCATTTGGAAAGGGAGGGACAGTCAGTACCCAACAACTTTGGACAGGAGCCACGACAGCTGCTGCACCTTAGGAATGGTTGGACGCATACTGTAGTCACTTTCCAATCGCTCTCTGAACGACTGCTGGCGCCATGAGTAGCTAGGAGCCGAGCATCTGGACCGGAGAGGATGCAAAGAGAAACATCTGCCTTCAGCAAGAGGTGTGGGAGTCCTTGAGACTGGCTGAAATGGCAAGCGTGCCACTGGTTCCCGCTGCTGCTGCTTGCAGCGTCAGGATGGACCACCACAACTGAGCCACGTTTATTCTCCCAGGCACCGTATGGGTGGACCTGCATGTGTTCAGCCGGCAGGGCCGTTGTGCCAACGTTAGCTCCCTGCCACGCTTACACATATCTGCCCACAGATTCCTACATATAACCCATAATTCGGCGCCTCCGGCCCTCCCGGTGTCCTTAGCAAAGAACAGCCACGACGACCGCCTAGTAGCTAATTTACAGCCAACCGCTCCGCACTGAGTGACTACTTGTCGCCGCTCGCCTCGCAGAGCCCTGTGCCGCAACTGTCTTGGACCAGCAAGCGGGTTTTTTCTACCCTTGGCCGCTTGCTCCCGAACCTTCACACTGCTGCTACCCGCTGAACTCACGGCCACACAACCCACTTGCTGGCTGCGCCGCTGCCCTGACGCGCAAGCTGACGCCCTCTTCTCCGACTTGATGAAGCCATTTCTACACCCGCTCCCAATGCGGTCGGCTACATCATCATCTCATGTGTTTCAATCGTCACTAACTGTCCCATCACCGTCTTTTGTAAGCCGAGGCTGACCTCTCAACCACAAGACCCTCCCCATGCACACTCCACCACATCTTATACATTGCCGCCTACTGCAAGACGCTGGGGATAATGGCCCCAATTCCTTTGCTGCAAGAGCTGCTACTGCCCACCTCCAATTGTTTCATCCTCGGCTATATAGTGCGCTTGATGGCCCAACCAATAGTAGACCCTGGCTGAGGAACTGGATGGACAGAGGCGGGCTGAGACAGGTGAGGGCCGCTGACACCGCCTCCCCGGGCCATGCCCAACTAAGTGTTTGTGTCTGAGGTTCCACCGACTTTTGGCTGGTTGACAGATGTATCTGGTTGGAAGAGGATGACCCTAGTCAACCATCAAGAACCCTTGGGTTGCTGAACACACACGGCCGCTAGTAATGACAGCGGCAGTTGATGGCCTCACCGAGTGAACCCCTGCTGCAGACGTCCCCTTGCTGTTCTGCGACCTGGGCCCGATTTCAGAAATGGTTATGTGCCACCTGTCCACTCGCGAGAGTGGGTGGGAGTTTTTTGCAGAGCCTGCACCTCTCAGTCTGACATACTGTATTGTGTCAAAATATGTACTAGACACTGTTGAAGAAGCTATCTGAATATGAAAAATAAACACCCTGTATTTGACTCCAAATGAAACCCAGTAACAAGCTTGGGTAACCCTTGTATATAAATTGCGCTATCCACAAATGCCAGGAAAATTTTACTTGTATGTGTCGTTTTACAAGCCCTGTTTTGTTTTTACTAAAATAAAAGCACAAACAGCCCTTAATTTAACCTTCGCTTGTTAATTATGCTACAAGAAAAATGTATATATTTCGGTGTTTAGAAAAAGACGGTATATATTTGTCACACAGCAGCAAAAACAACGCTTAATTAACCCCTGATGTATAATAGCGCAATAAATTGAGCCACCACAAACTAGTAAGCTTGTAGCGTGTTTACATATGGTGTATTTCTACTCCACACAACAAGAGATTAAATTGATAATTAACTTATGCTTGTGAATTAGGCTACCAAAAAAATATATAAATTTGGCGTTGAAAAAAGACGGTTATTATTTTTGTCCACACAGCTCAGCAAAACAACGCTTAATAAACCCCTGGAAGTAAATGCGCACTAGAATTGAGCACCACAAACAATGTACTTTGTACGTTTACAAAATGGCGTATTTTCAACACCACACACCAACTAAGAGATAAAATTGTAATAAACTTTTGCTTGTAAATTAGCTACCAAAAATAATATATATATTAGGCGTGAAAAAGACGGTTTATTTTGTCAGCACAGCCATGCAAAACAACGCTTAATTAACCCCTGGATGTAAATTGCCTCATAGAAATGAGCCACCACAAACTAGTACTTTGTAGCGTGTTACACAGATGGCGTATTTTCTACGCCACACCCAACAAGAGATAAAATTGTATATTAACCTTATGCTTGTGAATTAGCCTACCTAAAAAAATTAGATGATATTTGGCGTTGAAAATGACGGTTTATTATTTGACAGCCACAGCAGCAAAACAACGCTAAAATAACCCCTGGATGTATATTGGAGCAATAGAATTGACCACCACACAACTAGTAGCTTTGTAGCGTGTTACAATGGTGTTAATTTTCTACGCCAACACAAACAAATAAAAAATGTAATTAACCTTTGCTTGTGAATTAGGCTACAAAAAAAATATATATATTGCGTTGAAAAAGTGACGTTTTATTTTTTGTCAGCAAAACACCAGCAAAACAACGCTTAATTAACCCCTGAATGTAAATGCACATAGAATTGAGCACCCACAAACTAGTATATCATGTTCGTTTTACCATGGTGTAATTTCAAGCACACAACAAAGATAAAAATAGTAATTAATCTTTTAGGCTTGTGAGAATTAGGCTACCAAAATAAAAAAAATATATATTGGCGTTGAAAAAGCCGGTTTATTTTTGTCAGCACACCAGCAAAACAACGCTTAATTAAACCGACCTGTATGTAAATTGCGCTAATAGAATTGAGCCAACCACAAACGAGTAGCTATGAAGCTTGTACAAAGGCGTATATTCTACGCCACACAACAAGAAAAAAATTTGTAATTAACCTTTACTTGTAGAATTAGGCTGACCTAAAAAAAAAAATAAATATTTGGCGTTTGAAAAAAGACGGATTAAATTTTGTCAGCACACCACAAAACAACGCTTAATAAACCCCTGGATGTAAAAATGCGTCAATAGAAGTTGAGCACCAAAAATGAAGGGTATTTGTATTGTAAAAAACTCTGTTCTTTAAATGAATACAACAGGAACTGCATAGATTCCCACTTGGAATTGAAATGAATAATGCAGCAGCAGTGGACGCACACTTGGATTTCAGATCCAATACCCCAAAAAATCAGAAATAGAACTATTCAGAGAACATCTCTGAGACAACTGAGAACACCCCGTCAAAAATCGTCTGATGTAAAAATCAGTTCTTCAAAAGCGCTATCACCCGCAGCAGCACCCTTCCCTTTCAGTACAGTGAGAGGATGTGTGAGCTCCCTGCGGCGCGCTGGTCTTATATAGGCGGTGACGACACAGAAGTCCACGCCGGTCTCTTGATTGCTTCATCATCTGCACATGTCATGCAGGCTATGCCCATCTTCCTCCCAGAGTGCTTTGCCCATTAACGCCAAGTGCTCGCAGCATTTATCAATCAATAAGCACACTTAGCCAAACGCTTTCTCCTATATCATTGATACCCGAAGTAACCCCAAAGTTCGACTTCGTTCCGAACCGAAGGTTTCCTGAATTCTAAAAACGAATCACACTTCGTTAGAATCGATTCGCCCATCACTAGCTTATGGCTATCAGAACATACAACATACAAAACGCAATTTTTTTATAGACCTATTTCTATGTAGTAAAAGTAATAAATCATATAAATTACTAAATAAAAATCTTATGGTCATTGCATTGTACCCGACCCCATAGTAAATGATATTCCTGTCATTTATACTGCAGGGCGAACTGCTGTAACATGGTAAGCCCAATAAACAATGACGGAAATTGCTTTTCCCTCATTTCATATCCCAAAGCAAAAAAACCCCAAAACTTGGCACACCTGTTGCACCCAAATTACATACACCCTAGATAGATCTATAGCGTGCTGAATCCAAAAATGGGGTGACCTCTGGAAAGGTTACACCTGTTCTGTACTTTGAGGGGGCTTTGTAAATGCTGACAAGGCCCCCACCAAAAAACGGCGTTCCAAAAGCCAAATCAGCGCATCCCCGCCCTTATAACCCCTTTGCCAAGCGCCCAAAACACAGTTTAACACACAACAGTAGTTATATGCCGAACTTGGAAGAAAAATCGAAACAAGGTTTTGGTGCTTTTTTTACCAGCGTCCATGAAAATATTTCAGCTAAAAAATTTGCAGGATTGGATAAAAAAAATTTTTCAGCCAACGCTAAAAAATGATGTTGACACACCTGTGGGGTCGATATGCTACACTTCACCCCTGGATATAATCCCTTAAGATGTATTTACCAATATGGGGTAATTTAGGGATTTATTAAGTATTTAGCACCTTAGGTGTGTCCGCAAACCTGAAAATGGCCCCTAAATAAAAGACGTAATGAAAAGGAGACCCACCAGAGTCCCGTAGGTGCTCCTCTATTCGGTGCTTTGTTGAGCCATAATAATGCCACAAGGGCCATCATATGGGATAACTCATAAAAACAGCATAAATCGTGGGAATCAATGTTAAGTTTTGCATTTCCCTGATCAAACATTTATCGTATCAAGAGAACAATGTAATAACAAAATATTATAAAATCTGCAAAAAAATTGAAATTTTTGTGTAAATTTCCACTTCCACATTGCTATAAATTCCTGTGAAACACCTAAGGGTTATAAACAAACTCCAAAATTGCGGTTTTGTAATACCATACAGTCAATCAAAGTCACTGTTAAGAACTGGCACTGGATCCCTAAAAAATGTATATTGGACAATTTTTTTGAAAATTTGAAATTAACTACTAAATTTTCTCTAAGCCCCCAAATGTCGTAAAAAAAAAAAAAAAAAAAAGACATTAAAAAAAAAAATGATGCCAAACTACAGCATTACATAGGGAATATGCTTAGTAAAAAACTATTTATGGAGTGGAATAACAATCTGTGTTTACATGCAGAAATTTTTAAATATTAAAATATGTAAATTTTTTCAAATTTTCAACGATTATATTTTGATAATTTTTTCACAAAATAAAGCATTTCTTTGACCAAAAATTTCTTACAATCTTAAAGCACATGTGTCACTAGAAAACAATGACTCACATAATAAAGTTAAAAGGTGTCAAAAGTTATACAACATAAAGTGGACATGACAGACTTTCAAAAAATGGGGCCTTGGTATCAGCGAGGCCAAAACTAGGCTCCGCGGTAGGGGATAACGAACACACGACTCTTCAATAGGAATTAGTTCCCACCTGAACTGCATCTAAATCATCTTCCAAGCCAACCAGTACTCTGTCCTGCACAGAGAAAGGACAAGAACCCCGACGCTGCCATCTATAGATCTCCTTTTAAGGGATTCTCCATTTATGGTGCAGTCATGTTTATTTAAGACCAGATATGGCAGATGTATGCACACACCGCTTTTTCCTTACTAGTAAAATCCCTATAGATATGCCTATGGGGCAGTATTACATAATTGTCCTATCTAGAGTGGCTCAGGAGACAGTGTCACACATTGTATTCTTAGATGCGGTGACTCCACAGCGGTACGCACCTGGAATATATTTTATAATAAAGCTATTACCATACATTGATGTAGGGCAGGGGTCCTCAAACCACGGGCCACGGGCCGCATGCGGCCCGCCGAGGATTTTTATCCGGCCCGCCGCTGCCACCTACGGCACCGGCGGTGGCAGCAGCAGAGACGCAGTCCTCTGAGTTACTGTGCACTCTATAAGCTGGCCCCTGCTGTCGCACTGCCTCACATCACTTGTCACCGGCCACATCACCTCCTATGTGATGGGAGGTGCCGTGGGCAGTGACAGGTAATATGAGAGCCGATTGCGACCACGCGACAGCAGGGGCCAGCTTCGGGGGGGGGGCGGACACTCTGCAGCGCAAGGGAGGTGCTTGAGGGCGGACACTTACAATATATGGGAGGTGCCTGTGAGTGTCAGAGGGCGGACACTGTGCAATGTATACGCAGAATGTCCGCCCTCTACCACTCACAGACACCTCCCATATATTGTAAATGTCCGCCCTCAGGCACGTCCCGTCCGCTGAAGAGTGTCCCCCACCCACAGTCGTCCCCGGCGATGCCGATCGTTTAGGTCCTAAGTCGATACCGATCACTAAGGTACCGGCTTAAGACCTTAGCGATTGGTGATTGCCGCGGCGCCGGGACTAACGGTATGTGCGTCCGCCGGACGCACATACAGATCGATGCTTCTGCGGAGAGCAGGGGCTCTCCGCTCTGCAGAGTACTCTGGTGAGGTGCAGGAAGGATGCGCCTCACCAGAGTCCACAGCACGGGCGGCGTCAGCGTCATCATGCTGCGGCGCGGCCTGGTGACGTCACGCCGCCCGAAGAAGAAGCCCGGGAGCAGCGACAGCGGCAGGGAGCCAGGAAAGGAGAGTGATATCAGTTTTTTATTTTTAATTATCTCCACATTAATTCTCCCTACAGACCTGCTGGGGGCCCTAATTCTCCCTACAGACCTGCTGGGGGCCCTAATTCTCCCTACAGACCTGCTGGGGGCCCTATTCTCCCTCCCAGCCCTGCTGGGGGCCCTAATTCTCCCTACAGACCTGCTGGGGGCCCTAATTCTCCCTACAGACCTGCTGGGGGGCCCTAATTCTCCCTACAGACCTGCTGGGGGCCCTAATTCTCCCTACAGACCTGCTGGGGGGCCCTACTTCTCCCTACGGACGTGCTGGGGGCCATAATTCTCCCTACCGACCTTCTGGGGGCCCTAATTCTCCCTACCGACCTGCTGGGGGCCCTAATTCTCCCTACAGACCTGCTGGGGGGCCTAATTATACTTACAGACCTGCTGGGGGACCTAATTCTACCTACGACTGCTGGGGGGCCAAAATTCTACCTACGTCTGCTGGGGGGCCTAATTCTACCTACAGACCTGCGGGGGGGCCCTAATTCTACCTACAGACCTGCTGGGGGGCCCTAATTCTACCTACAGACCTGCTGGGGAGCCTAAATCTAGCTACGTCTGCTGGGGGACCTAAATTCACCTATACCTGCTGGGCCAATAATAAATTGGGTATCACTAATTGTATCGACCCACAAAGTAAAACTTTTTTTTAAAAACTATTTTCCCGCCCTCCATGGTCTGAGGGACCGTGAACTGGCCCCCGGTCTAAAGTTTGAGGACCCCTGATGTAGGGGTTACCTCGTTTAATATGGGGCTTATTGATCCAGTGGTTGTAGTATTTCTCTCTCTATTGCTGTTCAAATATGAATTTTTGGCTGATAAATGTTGAAACTCAACCATGCAAATGTAGTTACCGATAGGAATGCAAACACCCAAACAAATCAGCAAGAATCTGCAAATGACGAGAGCCAGAGAAGCACTGAATAGATGATTTTAAAATGCATTACTGCTGTATATATATATATATTATATATATATATATATAATATATATATATAAAATAAATCAATCAATCAATCAAAAGGCTCTTAGTGCACATTTGATCAAATTGTGAGAGCCCATCCACCAGCGACTAAGTGGGCACAAATCAGATGGAAACCTACTACAGACCCACCTATCTCGTTGCCTTTCCAGGCCTCCATACTTTTCAGAGCATGAGGATCCGGCTATACTCAGATTTAAAGAGTCTGAAAGGGATGGGTGGAGTGTGGGCCAAAACAGAGTCAACCACTTCTCTATGTATTCAATCCAGAAACAGAACAGCAGCAATCTGCAGATTTTCACATATACTAGATGTAAAAATAATGCAGTTTGAAATAATTCCAGTATTTATTGTTTACCTAGTCCATATCACTATATGCAAGAAGATGTGTAACTTATACCAGCTGTACATGTATAATTATATACAGAAGATGCCCAGGTTATACCAGTATGATCCATATCACTATGTACAAGAAGATGTATAACTTACACCAGCTGTACATATATAATTATATACAGAAGAAGTCCAGGTTATACCAGCATGATCCATATCACTATTTTCAAGTTGTTTTTACCAGCTGTACATAAACACATACATAATTGCTAGAACCTACAAATACGGCAATCCAGAAAAGTGCAAACAATAAACAGTACTATAAAAAATTAAGTGAAGAGCACTTAATCGTGACTATGGTATATACTAAAGCAGACTTAAACTGAACCCAGATAGAGGGACGGTGCCAAAACATGCACTGAGTTAGAGGCAACTCCGGCAGTGCTTTCCCGTTGGTAGGTTATTTTGGCATTTCATGTATGTATTTACTGCATCATATTCTATTAATAATTGAAGATGTAATGGATTTATTTGCACTTGTGATTTTTTTAAAATATATTACATGTACTTGCCTGTATATGTATTTTTCTGCATAGTAATTAACAATATATTTGTACTTTTATACTATAATCATGTAATCTTATTTGTAAGATATGCACATTCTTACAGCATGATCATGTCGTTATTTTTATACTCAAACATGTAATGCTTGCTCTTTTTTAATCATTTGTGTGCCTGACATTTTTAGCAGAAATTTCATAATCACAATCACTCTCATCCCTTTGATGCTCAATGTTCTATGTGATATTAATTTATATTATATATATTTTTTAGTGATATTGTATATGAATAAACAAGAATGTGTTAAAGGGGTAGTCCCGTCACGAGCTCTTCTCTTCACAGGCCGCATTTGAATGAGGTGGGCAGCTCTAACTCCTCGTTCACTTCTATGTGACTTCCGACTATAGCTGAGCGCACACACCGGCTATACTCGGAACTCCTCATTCACATGCAGGGTCGGATCACACCTAGCAACGAGCGGCTAGCGAAGAGAACTTCCCGTAATGGGACTACCCCTTTAAGTATTTGGTCTCTTTTTTTATGGTTCTATATACATATGCAATTATAGTTCCTATGATTCATTCCCAACTTGATTACTATAATGGGTTTTCCTTTCTCCAAACTCAGTTTATGCAGCAGTCTGGCTCGTCTTTTTGTCCAACCACTATACCCATACCTCCACCCTGTGCCAGTCCCTTCAATAATTGTAAGACACAATTAAACTTACTACCACAAAACTCTCCACAGTGCTGCACCTCCCTATATCTTCTCCCTCATCTCTGTCTACCACTGGCCCCTGCATTATGCTAGCTAAAATTAACAATCTCCTTAATCTGAACTTTCCAGTCTTGCCTCTAAAGGTTTACTTGTGCTTCACCAGTTCTGTAGAATGTGATTCCCCATAAAGATTAATTCATAACATCCACAGTGTAAAATAAACAGTGATCCCTCACCTATCGCAGGAGTACGTTCCAGAGACCCCCGCGTATGGTTAAAGCCTGCAATGTAGTGGCAATAAAAAAAAATATATATATATATTTTTTTTAAGGTTTTATAAACCATTCCCACTCTTCTATATACCTTTCCCACACGATTATTAACACTTTATATGCTCGTAATCAGCCAAGCAGCGTCCAGGATACAGATCACAGTGCTGTGGTTGGTCGCCTTCCATTCCATACCACAAAATCACGCGATATAGCGAAAACTCAATACAGAATTAGATAGATATACTTTTTTAAAAAACCCGTGATACAGTGAAGCCGCAATAAGTGAACCGCAAGACGACTGTACCCTTAAAGGGGTTGTCTCGCTACAAGGGATTGGGTTTTAATTTAAAGATCTTTAAAAAACAAGCAGCTTTGCAATATATGTTCATTACAAATGTCCTACTGATTTTGAGCTAGCCCTGTTAGTATTACTACATCAGCTTCTCAGATCTCTATAGTAGCCGACCTGTTGATCCTTATCTTACTGGCTGTCAGGTCTGAATGACTCATCACCTTTGAAGACAGGTCGGAGCAGAGAGCCCCCCCTGAAACAGAATGCTTCTGTAGTGGAGGGAGGAGGAGGGAGGGGGGAGGGAGGACTCTGGCGTCTGTGTCCGGATTAACCCTGTGTGTGCCGCTTCCTCCTGTTTCTCTACACAGTTTAGATGTGACAGCAGTGACCCTGTCTGGTTACTATTATCATGATATGTCTTTGGAACGGGAAACTATACTAATACTAAAAGAGATCAGGCATGTGAATACTTTATGTTTCCGGGTATTAGTGACACATCCTGAGTATAGTAACACTGCCCTTGTTGTTGCTGGAGATGTGGAGACTTGTAAGCTAAGCAGGGGATATAGGAACACATGCACCCCCTCTGCTCTATTAGCACACAGCTTCATATTCCTCTCTACACTCATAGATCAGCCCTCTCCTGCAACAGACCTAGGCAGGCACACAACGGGTGAACTCTGAGAGAAAACCCCCCTCCCCCCCTGTTTAAAAGTTGCGTGCGGGGGGGGGGGGGGGGGGTGGGGGGGGGGGGGGGGCCAATGGGGGGTGGGTACTGGCAGGCGGGGGGGGGAGGGGGGGGGGGGGGGGGGGTGTGTGCACCTGAGGGGGGTAGGGGGGGGGGGGGGAGGGAGTAGGGAGCAGGAAACATGGGACAGACCAAGAAGCACAGCCCACTCCAGTACAATTCACAGTGGGGGACACTGACAGGTTTGATAAAGTTTTTAACCGTAATCAGTGACAATATAACCGCCTGTTTAATACACATCTTTTTAGGCAGGTCTTTCATGTTCCTAAATCCAACACTTCTGTTTGCCGCCCTTCTACAATACCTGATGCCATCAGTATACTTCACACTCCATACACCTCACATCTGTCCCTACAGATCACATAGAGGTGACTGATTGATGCAGCTTTATCTTTACTACCTTGTTTTCCTTTATAAAAGTACAAAAGATGGGAGGACCATTGTACAAGCAAGTACTTTTATCACTGGTTTCAACCCTAGATCCCCATAGAGTGCACATTTTTGCAGGCAGTGCCCTTCTTGTTTGAATTGTTAATTGGTTTCTTGCTCTGTAGTGTCCAGTTTTGTTTGTACATTTACCCTTTACATTGTAAAGTGCTGCAGAATATGTTGGTGCTATAAAAGGATTTTTATTATTATGACCATAAGTAAATATGCATATACTGTTTATAGACAGGGAGAGCGAGGTTGCAGGGGATGTCATCAATGAGGTCGGTGACAATTAAGCTTGTTGTTTTCTGGTCATTTATTACTTATAATATTTGCTAAATAAATCATTTTTCATTCTATTGTCCCTTTAAATGTGTTACTGAGCTGTGGACAGATGGCAAGCACAATTGTCACTGGCAAGACAGGTTTGATCTTCAAATAGGAAGCGCATGGGGCTGACAGCAGGTGAGATGGGCAGCAAGGATTACATTCGGCTTATGCAATGGTTGGGGAAACAGGTGCAGCAGAAGCCGCTGCTTAAAATCCTGATTATTCTGAATACTGAGCATACAAGATAACTGTAAGGGCCAGGGAGAGGGTTGCACATAATGTTAGCTGAATTCTCAGACAGTAAGGGCCACATGTATGAAATTTGGTGATTAAACTCCAAATTTCACGCACATTGTATTAGAATAGAATGCGCCTGATTTATGAACCCGCTCTACTGCGGGTCATAAATAAGGCGCATTCTAGCGCTAACCTGACATTTCTGGCTCGGGTATACGACTTTGAAAGTGTTTTACCTGTTCCAGCAGTAATGAGCCTACAATTGCCTTAGCGAAGATATAAATCTATAGCTCCATACGGTTCTAGTGCGCCCCGCCTTCCGCACGCCCCCCGAAATCAGGCGAATTACAAAGTGACGCAGATGCTCTGTAATGCGCCTGATACTGGTGTATCAGTAATGCGACAGGGGCTGCGCCTGATGTCGGCTAAGAATATGCCAGACTTCTGCCGCAGCCCCGTTCATACATGTCCCCCGAAGTTTCAGTACACTCATTTATTTCTTAAAGGGGTTGTCCCACTACATCAATTCCTCTTACCTCTGTCCTGTTTTCTCGGTTTATTTTTTAATTCAGGGATGCGTTTACTGGCTGCTACTGGTCTGCAGTGATGAGCTGCTGAGGTATCAGGTCTGTAGCTATAGCGACCAGCTCTAGCAGCCTATTAGGAGCGATCTAACAGGTCTGTAGCTATAGCAACCAGCTCTGGCAGCCTATTAAGAGCAATCTAAGAGGTCTGTAGCTATAGCAACCTGAGGAGTTGATGCAGCCCATACAAGAGGGGATATCTAGGAATAGTCAGGACACTGTTAATGGACACATATTACAAAGTGTCTTGTTTTTGCAAGATCTTTAACATGAAAAGCAATACTTGTAGTGAGACAACCCAATGCTTAATTCTAAGCTAAAACTACTTAGTCCTGTTATCGATGGTTCTCCTGATGCTGTGCGATACAAATATAGAGCAGCAGAATCTCATAGTGCACACCGGCTTGGACTGGCTCACAGTGGAAACCCTTGATGGGCCTCTGGACATGGTGGGCCATGGGCATGCTTTTCAGGGAGAAAGGCAGAAAGCAAAATTCATATACAGTGGGAATATAGTGGACCCCAAGAATCAACCCCTTTGACATTGAATGCATACTTCCCAAGTGTCCCTCTTTTTAATCTATAAGTCCCTATTTTACTTCCTCAATGTCCCTCTTTTTGACATGGGAAACCGATTTGCATTATTACATTTACTATATTCACTAAGTCCACATCCTATCTTATTTCAGGATTTAGTGCAATTTAGATGTTAAAAAATTGCTATTTTCAGATGATTTTCGAGCTATTGTGTAAACTAAAATTATTCATGGGGGTAGATAGATAGAAAATCATAGGCATGTCAACCTACAAACCATAAGTGTCTCTACTGGTCATCCAAAAAAATGTTAAGGTTTGCACAGTGCGTGTGTTTGTTTGTTTGTGTGCATGTATGTATGGGCAGCATATTGGAGACTAGCTGCCATGAGGTCTCCTACCATTAGCTAAGGAACAACTACAAATTAGAGATGGAGTCTGCTCAAAGAAAAACTGATAACACATTCCATTTGAAAGCTAGATAATTCCTAGAAATGGTGCCACTTCTCAGTGCACAAACAGCTTATTCTAAAATGTTATGTGAAAGTGCAGGTACACTTACCACCTCCAACCAGTCATTTACTGTACTTTTTGTTTTAAAATGTGTATAGAAAAAAAAAAAAAAAAACATTACCACCTTATAGAATACCTAGAGTGGGAAGAAGTCAGCGGGTGACTAGGCGATTTAAAAACCGACCGGTATTTGTCCTGTGCCGTGTAAACGGGCCCTAAGAGGTCTGACTGGGAACATAAACCCTTTAAAGAGGACCTGTGGCATCTCCTAACCTGTCTGGTTTAGTAAATCCTTGTGTTCCCTGTGAAATAAGGGGTCGTGTACACGGCACAGAGCAAATACCAGTCGGATTATCCGACCGGTATTTTCTCTGTTTTGGCGCCGTGTACACGGCTGCAGCGGGACGGCTTTTCTCCGCGGTTTGCGAAGAAAAGCCCATCCCCCTTCACGTTGACTTCTTCATATTCCGCCTGAAAACCGGGCGGAAGAATGGGCATGTTCAATGTTTTTCGGACCACCAGTGGTCTCAAAAACCTCCAGCAGAAAATCCATGCAGTCGGGACCGCTGCACATATTTTCCATTAAGGTCCGTGATAGCGTTTGACACCCGGTTTACAGACGGTTTTCAAAACCGGAAACCGTCTGAAAAACTGGCTGTGGGGACAAGGCCCTAACAATTCTAGATCATCTTCTCTTATAACTTTGTGTTGGGCTGTTCCTCTGATCCAGGCATCCTCAAACTGAGGCCCTCCAGCTGTTGGGAAACTACAACAACCAACAAGCAATTATATAATCAATAACAGTGGGAATGATGGGAGCTGTAGTTTCTCAACAGCTGGAGGGCCGCAGTTTGAGGATACCTGCGAGTCTGACCCTTGTAGAAATCTATTACTGAATCTGTCAGATGGGTGTTACCTTTTCAGTTTTTAAGAACATGTGTCCCTGCACACAATGTCAGCACTGATTGGACAAAGTCACACTGTGCAGCAACCCCTACCTCCCCCCACAACTGGCGACACCCATCTGACAGAATGAGAAGGGATTTCTAGGAGAAATAAACAGGGAAAACACACTACATAGAAGTTTAAGGAAAGAGATTTAGGAATTGACCACACGGTCAAAAAAATTAAAGGGAATGTGTCAAAAACTAATTATTGTTTAACTCCCGTTTTTATGTTAAACATTTTTTAAGAATTTTTGGCTATATTTCTTTTTAATTTTTCATATCACTTTCAATATTTTTTAATAATTCTTAAGTCCTGCAGTTTTCACTTTGGCCACTAGGCCTTGTTTGCACTGCTTTAACAGCAGTCAGAGAGATACTTTACAGCAGCTTCATGCACATAGGAACCATAAGACTGTTTCTGTCCCATAGACTTCAATAGGACAGTTTTCTAGTCATGCTGTGTGACCTAGGAAGAATTCACTCTGCAGGGAGGAGGGGGCTGAGAGCTGTGACATCTCCTCTTGTGACTGGTGGATTCTTTGTTATCTATTCGCACTGGTGTCTCCTTTCAGCTTGACCGTGCTTGTGTTAACAATGAGCAGACTACTGAGAATCTCTATCTATAGGGCAGGAAGTGTCAGACTGTTATTAGGCTTAGTGGCCAAAGTGAATACTGCAGGATTTAAGAATTATTAAAAAATATTGAAAGTGATATGGAAATGAAAAAAAAAAAACTTAAAATTCTTAAAAAATGTGTTTAACATAAAAACGCGAGTTAAACAATAAGTCATTTTTGATGACACATTCCCTTTAAAGAAACGGTTTAGTTACCCTACACAGGAGATCATTTTATGCAGTGTGCCAATAGCGGTTCCTAAATTCCCATTCATTAAGATTGCACCTCTGCTTGCGGCTGTCACACCATGTTAGGAGTTGTAGTTTCACAACAGATGGTGATCTATCGCTTGTAGATGGCTGATGTAATCTGTAACTGATGACCATGCTATGCAATCATCATTTTGTACAAACCTCCAACAGCAGGAATACACCTGATGAGATTCGCCAGCTCATGGCAGCAGCAGTCTCCATAGAGGTCAATGGAAAATCTTTCCATAACTCACAAAGACTGTAATGGAGATAGTGTATGCTCTTTGTTGAACAGCTGGTAATCTGGAGTAATTCATAAATTAAGGAATTTAACAATATATACAGTATACATATATTAAATGTGTATACATACAGTGTATGCGTGTGTATATACACCCACACACATAATGCAGGGGACACACCCATGAAATAATATTACCTGTGAACCAGTGACAGGGACAAATCTTTGTGTGGTGACGTTAATGGAAAGCTTTGATATACATTGCTCACCACATGAAAGGCTTCCACTAACCACAGAGTAACCACTCTATGGCGCCTGGTGATCACAACACGACTGTTGTCTGCAAGCTGCATGTGAAGAGGGTACAGAACGCAGGTCACAGATTTTTAGCCTTAACCAGATTTATTTCTAGATATTATAGCCCCTAGAATCATGCAGGGTTTTCAGTATTGTCCAAGTGCACACATGGCCACATGTACAGAAAAACTTATATAATCACACCACCATTGCTTTCACAACAGAGATATCCCAAGCAACCATAAAATAGTAACAGCGAGAGCCCCCTTATAACAGAGACCGCCACAGTGTCCTCATATCAGACATACTGAACGCTACAACAGAATTAGCCACAAGGCCCTATCAAAGTGCTAAGCACCATGTCTAGCGACAGTGCCGACTGCAGTGCTCCCAGAACAGTAGCAAAGTGTCCCCATAAGGGCATGTCCCCACGGCACAAGTTTGCGGCCCGTTTTTCAAACTGTCTGAAAAACCAGCCGCAAACTAACACACTGGGCCGCTATGGAAAACCCGCGCAGCAGTCCCCGCCGCGCGAAAAACATTGTGCATGCACATCCTTCCATCCAGTTTGTGAACATTGCAATGTGAAGGGGGAGGGCTTTTCTCTGCTAACCGCGGAGAAAGGAAGTCCCCCTTGGCCGTGTGGACAGCGCTAAAACAGGACAAATACCGGTCAGATAAACCAACCGGTATTTGTCCTCTGCCGTGGGGATGAGCCCTAACAGTGGCAACCACAAGTGTCATAGTAACATCTGCAGTGGCTCCATAATATTGCCAGTCACAGAACACAATACTCATAACACTACAAGCAAAAGAGCATCCATCATCTTGACAGCGGCAGCCACAGCGCTCCCTTAACAGTATATGCTTACTATATTGCTCCTGGCATATACAGTAGATGTTTCCATAGATCACCATTTCCCAAAAAAATCCAAAAGGATGTCATGAATGGTGTCTGAATGGTATAGCGGGGTGGTTGTGAATATAGAGAACTGTAAATCTGTGGAATAGCCTGCCTGAGGAGCTGGTCACAGCAAGAACAGTTGAGGGTTTCAAGAAAGACTAAGATATTTACTTACTACTAAATAATATTAATGCTTATGTAGCCATAAAAAACAGGATCTTATGGAGTTACTTCCAGCCTGTCTAGTTGCGGTCTGTGCTGCACATGGCAGTTAGGGCATACATGCCAACTCTCCCGCTTTTGGCGGGGGGTCCCACTAATGGGGGTCAACCCCCGCCCTCCCGGCAGAGTTGGCTTTCCTCCCGCCGCCAGCTGGTGCGTTACTCTGGCGCCCCCGGGCCGCTCCTACAGGCGGGTGAAGCGGCCGCAGCGGCCGCTCACCCACCCGGCGAGTTTCACTGACTTCTGCGGCCGCAGTCGCACAGTCAGTCAGCAGTACAGGGAGAAGGCAGGAGGGATCGTGTTCCCCTCCTCCCTTCTCCCCCTGTATGTACAGCGCCGGCCGGTACGCGCTGTACATACAGGTCAGTGTCGCAGGGGGAGTGACGCGCGGCTGCACTCACTTCCCCTGCGACGCTGAGACTACTCAGTCGGCCGGGAGATGTCCGAAGCTGCAGGAGCCTGGTGAGGTAAGTGGCTTTTATTATTTTATTTTTATTAGTTATAGGGGGGCTCTACCTGGCTACAATGTGTGGGGGGGGGCAACAGAGGGGGCACCTGGCTAACAAAGGTGGCATCTACCTGGCAACAATGGGGGGCACTACCTGGCTAACAAAGGGGGGCATCTACCTGGCTAACAAAGGGGGGCATCTACCTGGCTAACAAAGGGGGGCATCTACCTGGCTACAAAGTGGGCACTACCTGGCTACAGAGCGGGCTCTACCTGGCTACAGAGGGGGCATCTACCTGCCTGTAAGGGGCACTACCTGGCTATAAGGGCATCTACCTGGCTTTCTTCCAAAGCCGTTATGCAGTTAGGTGGAGTGGGTGTGGCTTTTTGAAGGGGCGTGGCACACCGACAAGATGGGCGTGTACATGCAAATTTTTGACGCGCTGCCCTCTGCAATCTCTTGCTTTTTCAATTTCAAAAGTTGACAACTATGAGTTAGGGTAGGTTCATACGGTGTGTTGAGTCTGTGTGAACATACGCTTTTTGGTACATGTTTGGATCCATGTGTCGGACCCTAAACGGATCCAAACATGCATCGAACAAATAGCAATGTGATTTACATTGCTTTTACTATAAAACACGCATTGGCGTTCACACGAGTGATCAGCAATTTGTGTCTCATTGCGTCTTTCAGATCCGTCCCAAAAATTGATGTGTCAATTCATGGCCCAAAAGAAGCAACAGGAGCCCTATTTTAAGTTATAGGCCTCGTTCACATGGCATATTGCCGGCATAATTGCGGGGACGGATTTCGTCCCGCAATTACGCCGGCAGCCGTGCAGCGGGGCGGGGGGCCGGCAGCTTGTCAGCCCCATAGACTGTCATTATCTACGGCGTGTACATGCCATAAATAATGTGCATGCCTCTACCCTGTGTCAGTCACTGCACTGGTTGCCCATCCAGTACAGAATACAGCATAAACCAATTACTTTCATCCATAAAGCTCTCCACCACGCGGCACCTCCCTACATCTCCTCCCTCATCTCTGTCTACCACCCTACCCGCTTTCTCCGCTCAGCTGCGGACATCAAACTACGGACTACAATCATCCGAACCTCCCATGCCCGTCTTCAAGATTTTGCACGTGCTGCACCCGTTCTCTGGAACATGCTACCATGTACCATCAGGCACAATCCCAGTCTTCGCAGTTTTAAGAGTGTCCTGAAAATACATCTTCTTAGGCAGGCCTACCAAGATCCCTTATTGCTAACCCACACCATCTATCACACACATTTCTGTCACTCCCTACACTAGGGCACTCACACGCACTTATCTGTATATAGATGTACTGTCATGGTGGCGGGTTTTCACCCAATTTTTATGAAAAACCACCCCATATTTATGAAACAAGGCTGGACCATTGTAAATTCAGCACTTCTCCCCTGTTGTCTCCCCCGGACACCCTCATAGATTGTAAGCTCTAGCGAGCAGGGCGCTCACACCTTGTGTCTCATCTCTAAGTAGCTTTCACTGTGTAATGTCTGTCTTTTGTCTGTAATTATACCCTCTACATTGTAAAGTGCTGCGGAATTTGTTGGCGCTATATAAATAAAGATTATTATTATTATTATCTCCCCCCGCAGCGGATTCGCTAAGCAGGGAGGAGAGAAGGAATCCATAGTTCTCTATGAGAACTGTGGTTTAAACCGTATTTTACTGGACGGATTGGAGCCGTACTGCAGCACAAACACGGCGCGCAATACGGTTCCAATCAGCGCCCAAATAAGCCGTGTGAACATGGCCATAGAGGGCAATCCCGCTGCATCCAACACGCATCCAAACACACAGCTGCGTGTTGGATCCGATCGCTGCAGTGTTTTTGGATGCAATTTATGGATCCTATGCGGATCCAAAATCATATCCAAACACGCAGTGTGAACGATCCATTACTCTGAATATTAGCAGGTGGTCATAATAATGTGACTCGGCTGTAACACCCTCGTCATGTTCTAGGCCAGTCTGACTCATACAGAATTTCTAGGAAACACATAACGACAACCAAGAACAGTGAAGTGTTCTAAGAAATATCATATCCCCTATCCCAGCCGGGGACAAAATGTCCATTACTGATGATTTACTCCTGGGCCACTGACCTAAAGTACAAGATGATCTAACAAAAATACAAGAAAAAGGTCACAACCAAGGACTCCAGAGAGTTTTAAGAAAATGTTCAGCAAATGGAAACTTATGTCAGAAAGGGACATTTTTTGCTAAAATCAATATTCCTGGAAAACATTCCTTTTTTTTATTTTTATTTTTTAGAATTTTTGGTAGCATTTTTTCTAATTTCAGCAGTCCCATGCAATTACATATAAAAGCTTGTCCTTTAGCTGTCGTAGTAGAGATAGAACTCCTGAATGTCAGGAAAGACGGATTTCATTTTACTGTAGTTGCTGCGACAAGTGCCTTTCTGCATGTAGTCTTATTACAAACAGTAGGCAAACAGGGATTTTTCTAGGCTAAATTGCACTCAGAGCAGGGAGAAAAAAAAAAACAACAAAAAACGTTCTTCCTCCCCACTTTCCCATTGCGCCACATCGCATCACCATTAACTAGTTCCTGACCGCACTACTCATACTCACATTTTCCATTACCTTAGTACACTCTCTATCACACGCTCTTATTCTACAATTTTTTTTTCCTTTTTTATAATATACAAGGCCTTATTTTTATGTAATTTTTAATTAAGATCTTTTTGTAAAATAGTGTAAAATAGTCGTCTTTTCACATTTTTTTAAACAGCAAAGTTGGCGCTACAATAAGTTTTGTAATTGTGTCACTTTTCCATTACCGATATTCATTTTTAGGCAATATAAAGTTTTAGGGTCCTCAGGGGTGGGGCTAAAAAATGTGGTTTGGGCTGTCAGGTTTTTTTCAATTGTTTTAAAAATAATTTTATATATTGTGCCCCCAGAAAGGTGTGAAAAAGATCTTTAAGGGACTTTCTTACAAAACTTTTTTTTTTCCTCCCAGTTACAGGGGAAATACCTCACCGGTAGTCGCTGCAGAGCTGATCTTGGTCTGATAAAAGCCATCAGTCACTGAGCCCCGGCCCACATGAACTCAGGCAATGTTGGACTGGGGTGCTGAGGGCCCACAAGAGGAGTTGATCATGGGGGCCTACCCCAAACTACTGTACTTTCCCTCCCTGCCTTTGCCACGTGTGCTGTGCCTCCGCCGTCAACTGCTGTAAACCAATGTGAGGACATCAGCACACCAGCCTGTAAGGAAGATGCAGTGCTGGGGCTCCCGAGTCTCCCTCCCCTAATTGTAGATGAGCTGAAGCAACAGGATAGTAGATAACAAACATAAAAAGTATATAAATATACCTCTCCTCACCAATGATACATTCTATATAATTAAAAATATACAAAAAGCTATAAACACAAAGCTCTATGTATAAACCACTAAATAATGGTCATACACTTACCATATAATACCACTACACAAAACCAAATAATTACACCAAGACCAAACACCGCCACACAATGACCTCATATCACCAGATAGTGGCTAAATAATACCACCATTATTATTGAATAAAAACCATTACACTGCAACCAATATTACTGCCATACAGTGACCGCACAGACACCAGTTGTATGTGTAACTGCGCATGCCGCGGTCAAATACCCTGTCGCGATTGTTTTCCATCTTCTACAATGGGTTGTGCCTCACCGACTTTCAGTAACTGGCCTGTCATAGCCTACTTCAAGCCTCCGCTAGATTCAAGAAACAAGCAGACAAACGCAGAGCTCCACTTACGTACCAAACTGGGGACAAGGTCTGGCTTTCTACCAAGCACAACCACCACTGAGTACCTATCTTCGGCAGTTCAACCCAGTGACCTATAAGCTTTGCCTACCTCCCTCCACATCCCCAATTCATTTCACGTGTCCCTCCTTAAGCCTCTAGGGGCACAGGTAACGTTCCCTTTGAATTAAAGGGTCAGTAAAGCACCACTCTATTTTCCCCAATCAATTACCTGGGACCATGGGCTTTATAGGGATTCTTTCACAAGCAATCTCTGCCAAGTTATTGGTGTCAGTCCCATACAAGTCAGCCATTTCTGCACGTTATCTTCCATCTGATCCCCAGTTACCGACCGTCTGTTATGCTCCTGACCCTGCCTTGTCCACCACCTGTCCTGACCTCCTGCCTGTAACTGACCTTGTTGTTTGTGACAAGACTATAGTTCAGCCTCATGCTCCTGCACCACGTTTCAGGTTCATCAGCTATCACCACTAGGACCTATGTCGGAGGTAGCAACCTGGGGGTTCCCAGAAGCAAAGTCCATCCGGCACTGCAACGGGCTCCGGTGAAAACTAGGGAGCCCCTTATACTCCACTCCTTGGTGTAGGTTACGGCAACCCTATGCGGTGACCTGCGGATCCACTGTCTGTCGTCAATGCCCATTGTGATAGTAGACACTCTGTCCACATGTAATTACGGTAAAGTTACATTCAGTAACTCACAGGCAGGGGTGTACTTACAGGGGATGTAGAGGTAGCAGTCACTACAGGACCCTGCAGCCTGAGGGGGGCCAAAAGCCCGCCTGCCACATAGGAAGACACCAGTTTTATAAAAAAACACGTAACAGCAAGGGTACCCAATTTAAATTTTGCATTGGGGCACAGCAGCTTCAAATTACACCTCTATTCACAGGAGATGTCTTCTCTGATGAGTTGTTCTCTTTCCCTTTTTTTCTCTACCCGGCTCAGACCGGCATCACTCTTCAGTGTAAAATTTACTACATAGACATCTTAAACTCATCATTTTTCACCCCTTTTACCTACCAATTTTCACCTTGGTACAAACTTCCCATTATAGTCCCTCAAATAGTAATAATACCCTTTTGACCCAAACAGTAAAAGTGACCACAAATAGATTTGGGGCTTCTGTTTGTGCACCCTTAGTCTTGTTTTGTCTACCCTATAGTAGGTAGTACTTAGGTACACCCCCAAATTAGGTAGGCAGATAGGTAAACCCCCTTTTAGGTAGGTTGTCCTAAATTAGGTAGGTATATTGACTCCCGTTATGTAGGTAGATTTATAGATCCCCCCGCCCATTAGGTAGATTGGTAGGAATATAGGTCCCAAGTAGGTAGTTATATAAGCCCAAGTACAATATATATATATATATATATATTATATATAATATATATATATATATATATATATTATATATATATATATAGTATATATGCAACCTGTAGGTGAATATTTACATAGGCCCCTGTAGCTAGGTATATAGGTACCCTGTAGGTAGATATGTATATCAACCCCTGTAGTTAGGTCGATATATAGACCCCCATTCGGTGAGTATATAAGCCCCTAGTATGTAAGTATATAGGCCCCACATAACCAGATATAGGCCATTGTAGCCAGATAGGCAGGTGTATAGGCTGAAAAAATAAAACGATACTCACCTTTCCCCGTTACCTACCCTGCAGAGCAGATATTTTCGGGAAGTGGTGAGTGACGTTATCAGGCTCTCGGAGGCACAGGAGGCGTGATGACACCACTGCATCACACAGTCAGCGAAGCTGATCTGTATATACAGTGCTCATTGAACACGGCATATACAGGGACTGGGAAGGCAGGGGTGGTTATAAACATCCCTGCCTTCTCCATGGAGAAGCAGCTGCTCTGATAATTTTAAAACGGCTGTGCAGAGTAAGGGTATTTTCACACGGCGTCTTTGCAGGGCGTATTTCGGTGTAGTATTGTGCTGCCCGAAGTACGCCCTGCAAATACAGTAAATCATAGCTCTCAATGGGAGCTATGATTACCTGCTCTTTTCCCTGACACATATTACGTGCCAGCAGAAAGTGACATGTTACTCCTTACCGCTATACTCTCCAAGGACGCCATGTGAACTTTCCCTTAGATACCGACCTCCCAGACTTATAAAGTCAACAAGCAGTCGGCATCAATAGGAGCCCAGGCTGTGCACCCCCTACCACTTGAGCGCCCTACCCAGAAAAACAGTCTTGGTAGATAACAACATAAAGATATTTCTGTTCATGAATATCAAGCTGAGATTTTGAAATAATTGCAGAAGGTGGCAGACATTTGTTGTATGATCAATATCATTAAAAATTGTTCATTGCGGCAGAACACTGTCTATGGGTAGAGAGTATCGGGTTGCTGTCCTAGCTTCATTCCCAGCAGCTCAGCCTTTATGACAGATTGAAGGGACATCCTGCATTGTCCATCATCATCAATGCACCATGATCATGGCCAGACATGGATAGGGCTTACAGAGGAAAGCAGAAGGTAGTGACAGGCTACAGTTTTTCAGGTCTTGGTGCAAAAGGATTAGAGGGAGCTTTTAAAGAAAGATTAACTCTGCTGGGTTTATCCCTTCAGAGCTTAAGAGTAGTCCTGGAGCCAAAGAGGAGTTTATTGCATGGCCTTTAAAGGAACTATGGTGGTAACATATTGCATTGCTTGGTAGGGGATCCAGAAACTATGCACTGTGGCTATGTTCACACAGAGGATTTTTACAGCAGATGTTCTGCAGTGTGACTGAATGGGAACTGATGCTGTTTGCTACATACAAAACACTGTAACAGAATAAATAATAATTAAAGAAAAAAAAAAACAGTACAGTTCAGGTGTCCATTGGTTTCCCCAGCTGCTATACTGATGTCTCTACCCTGTGTCAGTCACTGCACTGGTTGCTCAGTCAGTACAGAATACAACATAAACTCATCACTCTCATCCGTAAAGCTCTCCACAGCCTAGCACCCCTCTATATCTCCTCCCACATCTCTGTCTACCATTCTAACCAGTCTCTCCACTCTGCTGATGATCCCTCTGACGCACATCTCCAAGGTTTCACACATGCTGCACCAGTTCTCTGGAACAAGCTGCCCCGTAAAATCAGGCAAACTCATAATCCTCATAGTTTTAAGTGCGCCCAGAGAATACATCTTCTCAGGCAGGTCTAACGAGATCCCTAATTGCTAATCCCTGCTTTCTCACACACATTTCTGTCACTCCCTACACTTTGGCACTCACAGGCACTTATCTGTATATAGATGTACACCCACTTTTTATATAAACTATATTTATGTTACATGTCTGAATCATTATGTAAACCAAGCACTTCTCACCTTTGTCTCACCCATAGACCCCAATAGATTGTAAGCTCTTGTGAGCAGGACCCTCACACCCTGTTTTACTGTGTGATGTTTGTTTTTTTGCCTGTACCTACATCCCCTAAATTGTTAAATGCCGCGGAATATGTTGGCGCTATATAAAGATTATTATTATAACACACACACAAGAAAAGTGATAAACCCCAGTAGCAAGTGAGACACTGCCCCCAGTGGTGGATGCAGAGATTAGAGGGACTTTGTATAAGAACAATACATGGACCTTTAGCTTTCTATCCAATAAGACTTTCTAGCAAGCCATTAGGAAGGGTTGTGTCACACAAACGTGTACTTAACATATTCCATCAATTGGTTTCTGTCTTTACACTGAGCGAATGTTACTCAATGAGGCCATTCACATAGACATAAAATACGCGCATATTTTAAAATCAAAGCATGCGCTACTTTCAGTGATTCTGTGGATGGAGTTTATTGAAGTGGATGTAGTGTGTCATAAATGTGGAAGCATCCATATGTGCTCCGTATGTCACCAGGATAGAATCCGTATCAGTAGCATCTCATTCACACTTACATTATAAAGTACAGGTCAAATACAAATGTGCAGTAGGTTTTCTTTTTACTAATTTTTTCTGTTTTTGCATTAGCACAGTTTTTTTTCATCAATTGAATAGAATTTGTATGGATCCGATGTACATAAATGTGAATGAGCCCTAACACTGATGCAATACTGATGTAATATCAGTCATAGATCCAGATTGTGTATCTGTATTACAAAAGTGTGAATGCGCCTCATTTCAGATCCGTTCTAATTTCATATTTTTGCACTGAAAAAACTAGGCCAATATATTTCAATGGTTTTATTTCCATCCCATTATTTATATAAATGTGTTTTTATTTTCCAGTAGATCAATATTGGTACCATTTTTAAGTCATAGAAGTTAATGGGTTAAATATGAAATACACTTTTTATACTTTTGTATATAGTTAATTGGATGAAATAAAATTTCAGTTCAAAATATCAGATGCATATTTCATCATTAATGCCAAAACAACAAAAAACCTTAATCCTTTAGAAACAAATATGGTAGAAAAAAGTAGAACAAAATATCAAACCAAAAATAGAACTGTAAAAGAAAAAAAACCCACATGCATGACCCACATCCATATTAAATAGACACCTTACAGACTTATCAATGTATGTAGGTGGAACAGGCCTAATGACACTTTCACATGGCAGTATTTTGCATTAGTATTTACAGAGCTGAAATAAGAAAATTTCAGGGCCTCATACAGCTGAAGCATCTTGCACCGTATTATGGGCCTTTCACACGGTGTGTTTTTGACGCTTTTTTGTGCAGGAGTATAACCAACAGGAGTACAGCCAACACTGCCCTGATAGCGCCGCTTCGTAAATCAAAATTAAGATCACAGAAAGCGGCCATAATTACAACTACAAAGGCAGGTCAGAAATCAGTTTCTAGCAGGAGGCAAAAAAAACCCCACTGCCACATGGAAGGAATTGCACAGGTGTAGAAAACTGATGAACAGTTACGCACACACCTACTACCATGAGGGAAATGACTGCCAGGCATTACTATTAAGGGCCGTTCACACGGCTTATTTTGGGCACGGATTCGTATCATGCGTGGTACGGCGCGCAATATGGCTGGAATCCGTCCCAGCCATTACAGTAATCCACAGTTCTCATAGAGCACTGTGGATTCCGTCTCTCCTCCCCGCTCAGCGAATGCGCCGAGGGGGGAGAAAGTGACATGCACGTTATCCCGGCGGGATATGCGCCATGGATAATGCATGTCTATGGGGCCGGCGAGCTGCTAAACGCCATGTGAACCAGGCCTTACAGTATGTTCACACAATGTATTTTGGCACATATTTTTTGTACCAAAATATGTGCAATACACTTGTTATAGAATGTAAAAAATGTGTTGTTTATCACAAGATGCATTTTTTTATCCGCCTGAGAAGTATTGACATGTCAATTCTGTCAGGCATACACACCCAGTAAAAAAGTAAGGGTATGTTCACACGGCGTCTTGGATATGTTTTTGCAATACGTAAAACGTATTGCGTTAAACGCATCCAAAAAAGTTCCTCAAATTGCAGTATGTTTTTGGATACGTTTTCAGGATTGCAAAAATGCATCCCTATATTTTCTATGGGCTTAAAGCGTTCAAAGAATTGACATGTCAATTCTTTGAATGCATCCGTTTTATGTAATGCAAAACTATGTAAAGCAAGTATCGTCTGAACGACAATACATATTTTACATTGAAATCAATGTAGTCACACTTGAAGATTGTTAAATATGTTTTGGGGTATGTAAAACGTACTTAACAAATGCTGTGTTAACATACCCTAAGGGCATGTCCCCACGGCAAGGGTTTTCGGCCGGTTTGCGGTTTTTCAGACCGCCTGAAAAACCGGCCGAAAATGAGCACAATGGTGCTCTATGGAAAACCCGTGCAGCAGTCCCCACTGCACGGGTTTTCCGTCGGGCGGTTTTGCCGCCGGTGGTAAAACATTATAGAAGCACAATCTTCCGTCCGGTTTTCGGACAGAATCTGTGCTTCTCAATGTGAAGGGGGAGGGCTTTTCTCCACTCATCGTGGAGAAAAGCCCGCCCCCCCCCCCCCGCGGCCGTGGGGACGGCCACAAAACAGGACAGATACCGGCCAGTATTTGTCCTATGCCGTGGGGATGCGCCCTTAGGGTGCTTTCACAAAGTGCGTTTTTTTTTGTTTTTTTTTTGCAGAAATACATAGCATTAAACTGCTTTTATTGCTGTGCATTTCTGCCCCCCAAAAAGCGTTTTTTACTACTTTTTTAAATGCACAGCAATAAAAGCAGTTTAATGCTGCGTATTTCTGCAAAAAAAACGCACACCCCAACACACAGCAGGATGAAAATAAACCACAGTAAATACAGGGGAGATTGCACAAATGCAAATCACTGGTAAATAACCACGCATACATCTACTATTAGTATTACAGTTACACATAGAGAAGGCATATAGTCATCAGTCATGAGGTTACATGTAGCGCACTTTGGCTTACAGCCGATTGGTGACACCAATACTATTTCATCGAGCGGGCTGTCCAGTATACCCCAAGTGCACAATGCAGAATATTGACACCCTCTGCCCCTCAGTATCACACGGCCAAACTGCATATAAAAATATCACACAAGATATTAGATGATGTTTTGTTTTATCCCAAATATGCAGTCTTACAACCCACATAATTGTCTTGTGCATTCCAACACTAACTTTACAGACAATTCACAAAAAAACTCTGAGAAAATGAGACATTTTCTTAAAATCACAAAAGAATGCCATACTTACTGCTACAGGGACAGATCAGAAAATGCTATTACCAGCAGGAGGCAAACAAACCCCTGTGCTACATGGGAGACGTTGAACAGGTGCAGAATACTGCACTGAATAATCACTAACACACCTGCTAGACATTAGGGGAAGAACTGCTTCATACTTTTCCTGCAAACAGACTAAAGCAACAGCATAAGAAGCCACAGCACCAAACAAGGGACCAGTCCAGGTGAAAAAACACTGGTGCACAAACATTCCCACATCTACTCTTCATAAGGGCAGTGGACACTGAGCATTACATTTGCAGATGTATAGGGCTTCAATAGGATGCCAGTCAAACAGATATGTGTAGTGCACCAAGACTTTCTCTATGTAGGTTCCACCCAAGTTTTAGATACAAATACTGACCTAAATACTGTCATGTGAAAGTCGCCTAATAGTAAGGTATACAATATAGTGTCGCAGCTCCTCACATAACATTCTAATAGGCTGCTTTAAAGGGGTTTTACCACAATAGAAAATGATGGCATATGGTTAAGAGCCATAGCGTGAACAAAATGATCAAGGTGGTGCAACAGGTGCTCAATTGCATTCAAGTGCATTAAGGGCAATTAAGGGTCAGCGTATTACTCTTTGTCGTATTTTGCCAACCAATGTCGGAAATTTCTAGCTGTGTGAGGTATCGCATTCTTTTGCTGGGAGATCCCATCCACCCCAAGGAAGACAATCAGCATGTATTGGGTGTATGTGATCTGCAAGGATGGATTCAAACCCAAATCATTCGAGAGTTTCTTCCACATGGATACGGTAAATGCACCCATCACTGCTCCAGTGCTTCTTACCAATCACATGATGCTGCAGCCAATCACTGGCCTAAGAGGTCCCAGAAGGGTCTCAATGCCAGAATGAACGGCACCTGACCATTGGGGCCATTCACTGGCTTCAGTGTCATGTGACTGATGAACGGGATGTTATCGGTGAGGTGCACTAAAGCAGTTTTCTATTATTTTTTTTAAGTTGCAAATCATAGTGAAAACATGTAAATTACATGTACTTTATATCACAAAGTGAATGCCGTAGAAACAAACCACCACCCCCAGAAAAAAAAACTAAAGTTGCATAATTGCATTCTTTTTCAGCGCCACCCCACAAAATTTTCTTTTGGTTTCCAAAGAGGTATCTTCTACAGCCAGAGGGAAAAACAAGTTTCTACATAAACTTAGAAAGGGATTCTTTACTGTAAGAGCGGTGAGACTGTGGAGTTCTCTGCCAGAGGTACTTATGGTGAACTCACTAACAAAATTCATAAAGGGTCAAATGCATTTCTAGAGCGTAATCGTATAACAAGTTATAGTGACCAGGATTCTGGAGAAGGGTCACTGATCCAGGGATTTATTCTGATTGCCAGATTGGAGTCGAGAAGGAATTTTTCCCTAAAATGAGGACAATTGGCTTCTACCTCCTGGGGTTTTTGACTTTCTCTGGGTCAACATTGTAGCACAATAAGCTGAACTAGACGTCTGTCTTTTTTCAGCCTCACAACTATGTAACATTATATGGTGAATTAAAAAATACAAGTCATCCCACAAAAAACAAACTTTATGGCCTGTCTATACGGCAAGGATTTATAATAATTTTTTGACATGGATTCAGATTTGTAAAAACGTCAAAAACCGACTTTAAAACCATTTCTATTGACCTCAATGAAAATGAGTTGTTTTAAACGACTCGGATTTTCTGAGGTCGTATTTAAAAACATCTTCATTCCTCCTCTGCTGTATTTCACTTGGAAAATTAACTATGAAGTCAATGGAATGGTAGGAGAAACAACCAGCGGTCGTTTTTTGTGTGGAGCCATGTAAAAAAAAATGTTCTCTATGATGCACAGTCTGAAAAAAACCGAATCGAGAAACCGCACCAAAAAAATGACAACCGACTGTAAAGTATTGTTCAGAATCCGAAGACTATTTTGTCATTTACTGTGTGGACGCCGCCATAGGGGCCATTTACACGGCTTATTCTGAGACTGATTCCAGCAGTACTGCATGCCGTATTTGCACTGCAATATGGCTGGAATCAGTCCCAGTCACTACGGTAATCCACAGTTCTCATAGAGAACTATGGATTCCGTCTCTCCTCTCCTCGCTCGGCGAATACGCAGAGGGGGAGAAAGTGACATGCACATTATTTACGGCCTGTACGCGCCGTGAATAATGAATTTCTATGGGGCCGGCGAACTGCCAGCCCCCCGCCCCTGCTACACGGCAGCCGGCGTAATTGCGGGGCGAAATCCATCCCGCAATTACGTCGGCTTTAAGCCGTGTGAACCAGGCCTTAGGGTAGGTTCACACGGCGTTTTTGGATCCGAAAATCGCATCCAAAAATGCAGCGTCGATCGGTCCGTGTTTGGATGCATTTTGGCTGCAGCAGGATCGCACCCTATAGTTTTAAATAGGGTGCCTGCTGCGTCTTTCGGATCAAGAATTGACATGTCAGTTCTTAGAACAGATCCAAAAGACGCAATGAGACTCGCATTGGCGATCACTCGTCTGAATGCCGATGCGTGTTTACCATTGCAAGCAATGTAAAACACACTGCTGTTTGTTAGATGCGTGTTTGAGTCCGTTTGGAGTCCGATAGCTGGATCCAAACCCGCAACTAAAAGCGTATGTTACAAAGAGTCAAAACTCATACAGCTATAGAAACAGAAAAATATAAAAAGTAATGGCTTTTGCACAACTGGGATTAAAAAAAGTTTTTTTTACTAATTAAAACAAGACCTTGATACATCTTCTTTTCTTAGCCGTTTTTATTTTCTGATTGTAGATTTCTCAATTCAGTCGTCTATATATGATTGTGGGGAAAGCTTTCTTGCCTGCACTGCTTTTAACAGCATTTAGAGAGATGCTTTACAGCAGCTTCATGCACATAGGAGCCTGTGAACAGGAGCCTACCCATTGACTTTTCTAGGAGAATTTTCTAGGCATGCTCTGTGACCTGGGAAGAAGTCACTAGGCAGGGAGGGGGAGAGGGGGAACTGTGACATCTCCTATTGTGGCTGGTGGATCCGGTGTTATCTTTACACATCGGTTTCTCCTTTCAGTTTAATCCTGCTTGTACTGATAATGAGCAGACTACTGAAAATCTCTCTCTACAGAACAGGAAGTGTTTTAGACTATTATCAAGGTTAGTGGCCAAAGTGAAAATTGCAGGATTTAAAGGGGTTTTCTCGCTACAAAGATCATATCTGTAATGATGATTTTAGTAAAAATAAGCACTTTTGCAATTGGTTTGCATTACCTAAATCATTTAGTATAGCAGATATGAGCTAATCTGTGTGTGTCTAGAGCTAATTCAGCTATGTCACCTTTGCTGTGATTGCCTGCCTGATATTTAGTTCAGCTCAGTTGAGACATGCCCCTTTTACTGTGATTGGCTGCCTGCACTCTGTACTTACTCCACTCGAAGCTGTGTAAAATGAAAGTGAAATAATCTCCTGTGCTAACTGTTGGCTGTGTAATAAAGGCTGCCTGAGCTCCTCTCTATGCTTCTCTCACAGTGATAGTTCTATGTAAAGGATCTGGGCAATTACGGAGTCTCAAGTTGTTAGATTCACTCCCCCCCACCCTCCCCCATATAACACAGTCTTTCACTCGTCTCCACCCCGACCTCCTGCCTGATCACAGACAGGGGAGCAGAGTGCATTTCTCACATTTGTTTCATCATTTCAGGCTGTATTTATTACTGTTTACAGCAATGCATGTGTTCTGGTTACCAGGAGTTTGTTCCCACTGGGAGGGAGGTGACAGCTCTCCAGACATGAGAACTGACCACTGCAGGAGGTCTGCAGAGCTGTGACATCCTCTCCTTTCCACTGCTCACACAGAATGATGATGTCATCAGTGAGGGAAGACCTGCCTACTGGGAGGAGAGACCCATCCCTGGATTTGAAGCTGTAAGAGACAGAAACAGCTCAATTCTGCAAAAGCCTGTAGTGAGAAAACTCCTTTAAGAATTTTTAAAAATATTGAAAGTGATATGGAAAATAAAAAATAACCAAAAATTGTTTAAAAAAATGTTCAAAACAGTATACACTATGTGAAACCCTAAGACCACCTTACCCTTGTCTTACATTTTAAAATGACAGTATTTTTTAAATGCAATGTTTGTTTCATGACATTTTAGATTGAGTTTTTCATTCAGTTTTTGCTGCTTCTTCCACCTAAAAACATTGCAGTCAGAAGTTACATGAAATTCAACAGTGAAAAATGAAACTCTACAAACTATAGGCCTGATTTATTAACAGTAAGACTGTCCTAGTTGTCCTCAGCAACCAATCGGAGCTCTGCTTTTATTTTTCTGAAGCAGAGCGCCCACTAGTTGCTATGGGTAACAGATTTCCTGTGAGGCTTTCAGTCAGATTTTCGGCGGATTCAGTATTTAGAATCCGCCAAAAATCCGACTGTAACCAGTGCCCCATAAACCGCAATAGAAAATCCGTGCTGTAGTCAGCACATATTTTCTCCAATCGTTTTGAAATCTGCTGGATTCTGGCGGATTTTAAAACCTGTTAGATCTTCCGAATGGATTGCTGTCAGATTCCCATACATTTAATGACAGCAAATCCGAAAACCAACCGCGGTTTTTAGCACAAACCCGCGCCCAATGCAGTCCAGCGATGTTAGAATACCGTCAGATGTTGGACAGCATTTCATCATGTGCCTTGTAGACATTGCCTTAGACAATTTTGATAAATGAGGCCCTATGTGTTCTCTTTTATGGCATTTTTCTGGAGGGGGTTTTGTGTTTATTGTTGGTTAATGGTGTTTTTTAAAAGCATGTTCTGGACATGGCATTTTTCTGGAATTACATTTTTTTCAATTGTCTTTTTTATAGGAATTAAAAGGTCAGAAAAAAAAAGTGACGTACAAGTGTTATGAATTGAAAAAACACCACCAAAAGCTCTTTTAAAAAAAAAATACAATGAAAAACTAAATGCATGGCATTTGTGTGACTGTCCCTGGCCCCACAAAGGGGCTCTTGTTGAGACTTGTGTGTCACATTTTACTTTTAGATTTGAATTCCTGAATCATACTCCTTTTTTTGCATATTATTAGCCGCCTGTATATGTAAATGATGTCACATTTCTTTAACATTTTGGCTAATCTTAGTTAAATCAAATTCTTTTTGTTTTTCTTCAGTCTTTCTTTTCTTTATCGTTCCACTTTCATCTTTACAGAGAATTTGTAACTTTGTATAATATAAAGTATTAATGTTTATTTTTGTAGGTGCCATGCATACGCTGTATTAGGGCTCTATTCTAGTTCTCATTTTCACAGGTTTGTAACATAGACGAAATCTATGGGCGTATTTTCTAGGGTTTCATTGTGTTCACTATATAGAAAACTTTACACTGTGCCGCTGTAAAGGATCATGAGGACAAAGGGGAAGGGTAGGAGAGGTGACAGCTCATCAGGGCTGGGATGACGCATAGGCAGGGGCGTAACTACTGGGGTAGCAGACGTAGCAGCTTCCCCGGGGCCCGTGGTCTTAGGGGGCCCGTCACAGCTGCTACTGTGTCCGCTACCCTGGTAATGCTGCTCCTGGACCCGCCGGCATGGAATATACTAGTTCACTGCCGGCGGGCAGGGAGCAGCGCATACTGCCTCTGAACGCCCGGGCGCTCCGGCCCGAGCGTTCAGAGGTAGCGCTGCCCGGAAATAGCAGAACGGTGCGACGCTCCACTCTGCTACTTCCCCTGCTGTCTCTCTGTGAGCACATGGGTGACGTCACATCACCGCGCCGCCCGCGCTGAGCAGAGAGGCTGGAGCGCGGTGCATCGGGGGAGCGTGGAGTGAGGTAAGTAAGTTATTTATTATTTTACCTGCTCCCCTGCCTGCCTAAATAGCCCCCCAGCCTGCCTGCATAGCCCCCCAGCCTGCCTATATATACTCCCCTGCCTATATATACCCCCCAGCCTGTCTGCATAGCCCCCCAGCCTGTCTGCATAGCCCCCCAGCCTGCTTCCATAGCTCCCCCCAGCCTGCCTACATAATCCCTCCAAGCCTGCCTATATAGTCCGCTAAAGCCTGCCTATATAGCTCTTTAAGTCAGCCTGTCTGCATAGCCCTATAGCCCCCCGTGAAGCCTGTCTGCCTATATAGCCCCTATAGCCCCCTAAAGCTTGCCTACCTATATAGCCCCCCTGAAGCCTGCCTGTCTACTTATATGGGGCCTTTAGCTACCTAAAACCTGCCTACCTACCTATATGGCCCCTATAGCCCATCTAACCCCTGTCTACCTGTATGGCTCCCTATAGCTACCTAAACCCTGACTGCCTATATGGGGACTCTATTGCCTACCTAAACCTTGCCTATCTGGGTCCTCATATAGCCTAACTAAACCCTGCCTGCCTAAATGGACCCCATATAGCTAGGGGGACAGGTGCTGGAAAAGTGAGGATTCTAAGATATTTGTGTCTAAAACTGCAGGGACAAGTGGCCGAGAGACGTCATGATGGCGGACTGGACCAGATGCAGAACAAAATAGAAAGTCAACGACTCGTCAGAGAAACGTCACCTGTGAGTCACAAGATGTAACTACACTTACACTTATGTCTGCAGAGCCTGTGTACACTGGTGTCTACCACTATATGGTCACTATATAGCGGTACTATTGGTCAGGGAGGTGGGCTTTGGGGCCCTGGCTTCTCTAGTTACGCCCCTGCACATAGGCACCTTCCTCTTCCTGTCAGGAAGGGGGTGGAAGTAAGGAGCTGTGCCCGCCCCATCCATGGCAGGTGCCAGCTATTTGTTACAGCCAGCACCTGCCTTTAGTAGTTAGAACTGGAGATAACTCTGCTCGTGGCCGCTTAACTACTTACATGCTGCGGGGAACACTTCTGCGGCACCTTAGGGCTCCCTCCCAATCAGCCTTTCTGCCACACACTCACAGGGTGTTGACCAGCATTCATGACAGCTGGGGGCCTTACTGCCCCTATTACACAGTGCCTGAGGCAGGGGAAGTTGTAACTGCACACTATTCTGCAATAGATTAGTATACACTACATTAGTATTGCAGAATAGTGTATGTGTTTGTCAAGTATCCTAGGGATATTCAAATTTCAAGTAAGCTTTTGTTTTGTTTAGTTTAAAAGTTTAAAAAAATATTATAAAAAGTAAAGCACTCCCTCTTCTACCATTTTTTAATAAAAAAAAAAAATGAAAAACAATAAAAAATGAAGCTTAATTGGTATTGCTGTATCTGTAAAAGTCTGATATATTACCTCAAATATCCCACAGGGTGAACTCCATAAAAAAATACCCAGCAGCAACAATTTTTTTTAGCCACTTTGTCTCCCAAATATTGGAATAAAAAGTGATCAAAAAGTCACTGAAAACTGTACCAATGAAAACTTCACTTAAGTCTGCAAAAATCGAGCCCTCACAGAGGAAAAAATAAAAACACGGAAAACTAAAAAAGTTGTGGGTCTCAGAATATGGTGCTACAAAGCAAATTTAAAAAACTCATGGGAATTTTTTTCCCATTTCAAACAGCTGAGACAGGCACAGCTACAGGCAGGTAAGGACCAGGGGTTTGACTATTTCCTAGGGCAGGAGGAAGGGTCATTTTTGCCCTATTTGCCTGTGGCACTAAAATGCCTTGTCCCAGCCCTGTAGGTCATAGTTGCACCTATTAGGCTATGTTCACACGGCTGAATTGCGGGAAGTATTTCGCAATTACGCCGTATGTACGGGGGCGGGACGGGAGCGGGGCAGGGGGGCCGGCAGCCCGCCGGCCCCATAGACATTCATTATTCTCAGTGCGTGTACGCCGTGAATAATAGACATGTCACTTATCTCCCCGCTCGTCGTATTGTCCGTGCGGGGAGAAGAGGCGTAAACCATAGTTCTCTATGAGAACTGTGGATTACTGTAATAACTGGGACGGATCTCGCCCCGTATTTAGCGCACTTCGGCGCGAATTAAAGGCTGAAATACATCCCAGAATAAGCCATGTGAACATAGCCTTAGTCTATAGCATGGGCATCAAGCACAAGGCCTGTGGGCTGCTGCCTCAGTTTATCTGGTCCTTGGTGAGACACCCTTCGCCTCACTGCACTGAGCTGCCCACATAGGACTCTCACCGATGAGCTTCAGCAATCTTGTGCCAGTGCCTGACCTCACCATTCAGAGTATTCACTTCTGAATGATGTCAGGCAATAGCACGTGATCGCTGCAGCCAGTCAGTGGCTGCATTGGTAACATTCAGCTGGAGGTGGATAGAAGACTGTCGGAGATGGCGGACCGCGGCAGTGCTGGAACATAGGTGACAGGTGAGTATAAGATTTTTATTTTATCAGGGCAGCAGGAGCCTCAAATATTTTATTAAATGACCCAAAGAACCCTTTTAAGTTACATCTATACAGTATTAGGATAGATCTACACAGCACAATGAAAAAGCAGTACAAAATCCAATGGCATTTTCACTTTGCTGGATCGCTGTTTTTTACGTGGTTTTTGCGCAAAAAACGTCAGTCAGATTTCAGCCCAGTACATTAGGGCTGCGGGGATCCGACATTGGTCTCGCTGAATACAGAACATGTTTTACATTCTGCCGGTCAGTTTTCTTTCTAGGGTATGTTCTCACCACGTTTTTTTAAGTGTAAATTTACGCTTCAAAATCGGCTTAAAAAAATGCCTGATTAGAGGTGTTTTAAGAAACATATTTTGAAAAATCCTATCCCCACTGTTTCCTATGGGGATTTTACAAGCGATAAACGCCTCACGAATTGACGTCACTTATTTTTCTGTTCGTCATTGCATCCAAAAAACATCTCCCAATTACACTTATGAAAAATGCTTCATGTGAACGACAAGGTGTATTTTACATTATATTTAATGAGGGATGATTTGCAACTTGTCTGAAGCCATTTTCCAGTGCGTAAAACGTGCTTTAAAAACGGCCCAAAAATGCCATGTGAACATACCCTTATGAGAACCTCAGTAAAAAAAGAAATCAATCTGTGCTGTATAGACTACAGCACGGATTTTCTATTGAAGTCTATACAGCGCAGGGTACTGCCAGTTCTTCAGCGGGTTCAAAATACTGAACCCGCTGAAAAAACATCAAAATCCTATGCTGTGTAGACAAGGCCTTACAGGTACTAATGGCCCTTTGATGGTGCCCACAGTGCTGGCATGGCCCTCGGTAAACATGAGTTTAACACCAGTGGTCTCATACTAGTGCATCTCAAAAATTAGAATATCACTGAAAAGATAATTGATATCAATAATTCAAAGGGGTTGTCTCATCTCAAAATTTCATAGGATGCATGAATGAAATAATGCTGCTTTGCTCTGTCACTTCCTGGTCAAGCTGTCTGCAATTAGCATATGAGCTCCATGTATTTAGACTTCTGCTAATTAGATAAATCTCATGCTGTCAGGACCAGGGAAGCTTCTGAGTTAAAGTAAACAGCAGTAATTACTGGCTTTTGTCTGAAAGATCAGATAACAAACAAGCTCTCACTATCCAGAGTTCTGTGCTGTGCGACCTATGTGATGATGTCACTCCCTGCTATCAGATAGAACAAACAGCAGGGGGGAGAAGTACACAGGTTTGGTCACTTGTGGAACCAGAGAGAGCACAGAAGGTTATAAAATCACTTGTAGCTCTTTAACAAAAAAAAAATTAACGCCGCAATATGTTTGGAAAATGTCTTCATTTAGTGTTCCCTATATGTTGAAAGCTAATCTTTGTAGCGAGACAACCCCTTTAAGTCAAATAGAGAAAACCATTTATTGTATAGACTCGTTACAGTATGAATTACAAGGTTTAATAGAAGACACTTGTGAGCCCTATAACAAATAAAGAGATCCCGGAGAACCCCTTTAATTTTCAATGATATTCTAATATTTTGAGATGCACTAGTATATAGTGGTCACCGTGAGAGTGATGTATACGTGGGTGGGTCTCTGTTTACACTAAACATTAGTATTATATAAATAGTTCATATTGGATACTTTGTCTCTCTATACATAGTGACCTGTAAATGTTTATCAATGCTCTGTGACTCCAATGCTCTGTGACTCCAATGCTCAGTACGTGCCAGATGACACAGGGCTGCACTGACTCACACTGAAGCAGGTTGCCTCACATGCTGCTTCCATTCATCTTTGCCCAATGCATCAAAAGTTGTCGTAACTTTGTGACTTTCCTCCGTTCAGAGCTGAGGCTTCGTTCCCCTGTGATCTGGGGATGGGACATGTTGGCTGTGACGCCGCCTGCAGTCCTGGTTGCCGGCTGAGACTGCCCGGGATTTAGGCGGTCGTCTGGCGGTAACTGTCTGCCTCCCATATGCTAATGTAGGTCAGCGGGCGGCACTAGGACCTGGCGGGCGCCGCCTGCAGCCAGTGAATAAAGTGCACAGGGGGTGATTGTGGAGCCCCCAGCACAGTCCGAGCAGCGCAGCTTAGTAGACATGGTCAGAGGGCGACCCAGGAAGGATCCTGTGATGGACACCCAGCGCCCCCAGATGCCCAGGTGCCCCCTGACTGAATTGCTGGGCACTCAGGGTCAGGACATGGGGCACATCACCACTTTCTTGGACAATGTGCAGATCCTGCTGGAAGCTGCCAGCTACCTGGAGAGACTGGACCAAGACAGGAAAAGTAAGAGGCGGAGGGTTCAGGGGTGTGAGCGGGATCTGGGGGGATCTCTACTCCAGGGGGCTGCAGGAAGACAAAGGCTGGGGGGCTGAGTGGAGTCTGGGCCATTGTCAGGCTGCTGCCAGCTTGGCATGATCAGGGGGTGGCATTGTCCCTGTGCATGTTGCGAGACACTGGAAGCCTGGTACCAGCAGGGACGTGTGATGCAGGAGAACTTTCCATGTTTCTCCTTGTTCTTCCATGTTCAGACAAAGAGCAGGCACTTCATCCCATTGTTATCAGGCAGAAACTGCCAGCCGGGCACAGGCACTGAGCATGTGTGCTGCCCCTACATGTGTATAATCCTATTATGTGCTGCTTCACATATATGACCCAGCACATGTGTATGATCCTATATATGTGTGCTGCCCCTACATATATGACCCAGCACATGTGTATGATCCTATATATGTGTGCTGCCCCTACATATATGACCCAGCAGATGTGTATGATCCTATATATGTGCTGCCCCTACATGTGTATAATCTTATTATGTGCTGCTTCACATATATGACCCAGTACATACATGTGTATGATCCTATATATGTGTGCTGCCCCTACATATATGACCCAGCAGATGTGTATGATCCTATATATGTGCTGCCCCTACATGTGTATAATCTTATTATGTGCTGCTTCACATAGATGACCCAGTACATGTGTATGATCCTATATATGTGTGCTGCCCCTACATATATGACCCAGCACATGTATATGATCCTATATATGTGCTGCCCCTACATGTGTGTAATCTTATTATGTGCTGCTTCACATATATGACTCAGTACATACATGTGTATGATCCTATATGTGTGCTGCCTCTACATATATGACCCAGTACATACATGTGTATGATCCTATGTATGTGTGCTGCCTCTACATATATGACCCAGTATTTGCATGTGTATGATCCTATGTATGTGTGCTGCCCCTACATATATGACCCAGTATTTGCATGTGTATGATCCTGTATGTGTGTTATTGCATGTATGTGTGATATCATGAGCTCTCATTTGCATGTTTGCTGCTTCTTATGTGCAGTGATGCTCCAGGTATATATGGGGCCCCTTCATGTATGTTTGTGCTAGTAATGTCCCTGATGCTATTAGGTCCTGTGCGCTGCTGCTCCATGTGCCATATATAGTGCACTGCGTTCTCATATAGTGTATATGTTGTGTTTGCACTATTGCCTGCTATGTGGTGGTCACTAGTGAATATCTGGGCTGTGATGGGCACGGGGGGCAGTATTGTCTGACGTGATACTGGCACTGCACGTGTTACCCCATCACAAAGGACCTCAGTGCCCGGAGGAGGGTGCAGCAGGTGCCCGCGATCTAACCACATGACCACTGTTCCCATCTACAAGGGCCTGAGCACACTGGGCAGAAGTATAAGAGAGTCCACAGAGGGCCAGATGGATATTCTATAAAGTAGTGGAAACTGCAAGAGCAGAATGGACCTTACAGATCAGCACCAACATTACCCACAACCGGGCACAAAAGTCCAATGTCCTATGAACGTCAAAAGGATCAGAAATTGTAATTTGAAAATTTTCAAACCTAAAATCCATCCTGGGGTTATAAAGGGGGGGCATCTACTGATCTGTAGCCCCTGCCCGCACATGGGACAGAAGGGGTTAATCCCCAGTCCTGTCATCCTCTCTCCAGGCATTGTGCTCATGGGCCTGGTCAGTATCCTTCTGTAGGGTGTTGTGTGCTGCTGCAGGTGCACATGTGATGGTCACTAGTCCCCAGGACAACATCTTCATCTGGGGTCAGGGGTAAAGCACATAACATTGCCAACGTGATTTATAGGCCACGGCTACATGTAATATTTGAAACAATATCCTATACTGTAGCAGTAATATCACAATAAGATATACAATGTAGTATTTACTTACTGAGTCAAACAGCACAAAATGCCCAGCATAGGAAGCTGATCATACCTTCGCTTTATCTTTATTCTTGACATATGTAAAAACCTTACATCTTGCCCAGCATCGGTCAAAAGATGGCTTCCTAGGGCTGTTTCCCGGACAGGGCTAGATTAAGGACAAAAGGGCCACAATGTTTTAAAAAGGGTTTTTGGTCTAAAATCATTTTTTTCCCCAAGGTTTTCTAGGGTCAAAAAGTGGTTTTAGACCCAAAACCTTTCATACATGTGGCCCAAAAGTCTGAAGGACGGGTAGGCAATTTTCTGACCGCCGGGCCCACGAGATGTTTTATTATTTTGTAAAGGAATGGGACTTAATGTATTTTTATTTTACTGTAATTTTTACAATTGTATTTTCTTATTCGGTAGTTAAAAAATTTAAATATATATTTTAAAAAAAATAATTCATATATATATTATATATTAAATATTTTTTTATATATTTTTTATATAATAATTTTTATATATAGACATTGAAAGGGGAAAAAGGATTTCCTAGGGGTTCCCCAAATTTGCACCTGTAAGTTGTTAACCCTTGATCAACCATGGTAGTGACTGCCCCAGTGCAGCTGCAGAGCCCCCCACCCTCTTCTTGTCTGATGTGGTACAAAGACCCTGTCTGTCCCCCAGAAATTTTTGGGGCAAAAATTAGACCCCGGGGCCTAATCCTCCTTTTCCGTGGGGGACAAAATTTAAAACTTCTGCAAAATGCTGCAGTTTATTGAATGGGTCTTGTCTGGGTCAGAAAAAAAAAGGCAAACGCTTCTGGGGAAAAGGGGTTTTCCCATGTACGGGTGTTTTGTGGGACCCCTGGGTAACCTCTGTTTAAAGGTTCCCAAAAATTTTCTGAAATTTGTAGCCCCATTTTGTCACACTGAAAATATCTTCTATCTTTTCTATCTATTTTATCTATATCTACCCTATCTATCTATCTATGATGTCTTCAAATGTATCTGGACTAATCTCATTTCTATGTATCACTTCATATGTATCTGTGTCAGTATCTGGCTATGTCGGTCTCGCTATCATTTTATCTGTCTATGATGTCTATCACTTTTATTTATATATGTCACTTTTACCCTTATAATTTTTATTCTCATGGGGGTCAATATCTATGTCTCTATGAAAATCTTTTTGGTCACTTTCATTTTTATTTATTTTTATATTCCATATCTGCAAATGTCTATCTATCTCACTTATCTTTTACTTTTTATCCACCCCATCCTTTTTTCTTATTAATTACATGGGGGTTTTTTAAAATTTCCATCTTAAAATTTTCCCCCATTAAAATTAAAACAAAAAGTGACCATAAACGTGCGCCCCTTTCCCTCTGAGTTGCTGGACCCTTTCCCCTCGCTATTTTTTTGATCAACCCTTTGGGGCCCCCCCTTTTGGGTTGAGCACACTTTGGAATGTTCTGCCCCCAGGCCTTTCCCAAATTGGGGGAATCCCCCGCAGCCTCAGGTGCAGGGGGCCCGCCTTCTTGCCCCCACACAGGGTTTTTCCCAAAGGAAAATCTGCTATTTTTGATTGGCTCGCTATGTGGAGAGGGCGGGTCGGGAATTAGCTGTCCCCCCAATGGGAGGGCCGTTTCCCTTTTGTATTTAAACGGGTTTGCTGGGCTCACCCGTTTGGGGGGGGGTTTCCAGGGATTGTTTTCGGCTATGACATCATTACCTTCTTTTAAAGCAACAGCTCTTTTTTTTTTACAGGGGGACAAAAAAACCTGTTGGGGGGGTGACCCCCGCTCTTTGGTTTTTAAAAATGGGGGGAAAGGGGGGAAAGATTTCGTTTTTGTTTTTTGGACATTTTTGGGGTTTTGGATGAGCCAGGGAGAGGGTTCAGGAAATGTGCATTGTTTGTGCCTAGAAGGAAAATATTTAGTAAAAAAAAATAAAAACCTGTGAGGGGTTGGGGGCGGGGTTCACACAGCGCTTGTGAAATATGTATTTGGGTAGGGTCAAACTTGCAGAAACCCAAATACCCAAAATATTATTTAAAAAATTTTTTTCCAGCCCAGTTTCTCATTGATTTCAATGTAAATGGTTATCATCGTTCAGACCATGCATATTTTACATACGTCATTGTATTGTGTTTTTGGTTTCCGCCCAAAAGGAATGACGTCAAAACTTAAACCTTTTTTATAATTTAAAAGCCAATGGAAACAATAGGGTTTTTTTACAGTCCAGAAAATGAAATCAAAGTAAATTTTTGAATTATGTTTTTTGGAAAACTTTTGTATGTAATACTTTTAAAAGGTATTGTAAAAACATATTCAACACGCCATGTGCATATGTCCTAAGACTGGGGACACACCATGTTTAGTTTTGTGATCCCTGGGAAAAAGCTTTTAAACGTAGACATTAAAGAAATCCAAAAGAATTTAAAAGGTGTGCCCCCTTTTCCCTTTGGGGTTAGGCGCTATGGATTTTTCTATTTAACATTCAAAAAAGAAAAAAAAAATACTTTTAAATTGTAAACCTCCTGCTTTCCTTGTTTTTTCAGCTCTTTTGTGCTCAAAAGGGGGACGTGTGTGTTTTTGTTTGAATTCCCAGATCATGTGCCCCATTTAGGAGGGCACCCACCAGGCCTTTCCTTATTAGTCAAAGAAAGGTCCTGTTTTTTTTAAAAGTTTTTTGGGGGAGTAGCTGAGGGGTAAATTTTTTTTGGCCTCCAGGAAAAAGGGTCCTAGGTTCAAACCCCCTGCTGGAACGCAAATTTTTTTAATCAATGACAACTCATTGAGGTTTTTTTTTATTTATTTGCACTGTTTTAAAAAGAGTCCCGGAGGAGGGGGGGAGAAATTAGTGACAGCACCTGGGGGTTTGAACACTCAAAACTCCCTGAGGGGGAAAGTGATGTCTGACCGGGACTGAGGAGCTCTTACCCCTGGGTTACCCCCGGGAGAGGGATTTTGTAAACAATGGATCCCAAAAGGGAGCAGCAAAAACAAAAACGCAAACATCGCGGGGGAAAAGCCCCCCCCCACCCCCCCGGGGCCATGGGGACGGGCGGCAAAACGGGCAAATACCGGCCAGTTTTAGGTCCTACCCCGTGTGGAGGGCCCTTTAACCTTGGGGTTTTAATGTTTTTTCATTAAAAATTTTCCCCAGCAGAAAAAAATTTTTTGACATAAAGCAATAATTTCCTATATAAACTTTACTTTTTAAAGGGACCCAAAATTACAAACATTCCCAAATTTTTGCTTCAGAGGGGTAAATATACTTTTCTAGCGTTAAAAACCTCTTAAATTTGGGGGGTTTCTCAGTGACTGCAATTAGGGAAAGCAAGGTCCGCCTTGTCATAAAGCACAGGTACGCCTTCATTAGCACTGGAGAAAGTATGCGCTTGCGAGTGCATACTTACACCACAATGCATCTTTCTTCCTTAAAGTGCTTGTCTCGCTACAAGGTTTTGCTTTATATTTTAAAAGATCTTGAAAAAACAATTTCCACTTTTTCATATGTGTGCATTAAGGGGTCCAAACCTTTTTGCAAGGTTATTCCCTTTTGTAGGGCTGCATAAGTTTTCCTCAGGTTGCTTAGCTACAGACCTTTTTTCTCTTCCTGATGGGCGGGCCAACACTGGGTCAATAGCTACAGACGGGGGGGGGGGGGGGGGGGGGGGGGGGGGGGGGGGGGGGGGGCGGGGATTCTCTGCAGCCTAGTAAACCCCAAAAAAACCCCCCCGAATTCAAAAGGGAAACCAAAAAAAAGGACTGAGGTTCCCTGAATCAATGTAGTGAAAACCCCCTTTAAAATTTCGAATGAAAAACAGGGGTTTGTCTGTTTTTTACCAAATTTTTTGGGGGGGGTACTTCTAACACTGAAAAGACAACCTGTCAAATATGGGGAGTATATTGTTTTATAGAAAAAATGTGCCACAACAAGTTTTTATTGATGGCTATAGAAACTAGAACTGCAGATCTTCCATCCATACATAAAACACCTAGAGTCAGCGGTTACACAGAATCGTATGCTTCCTCTTTTACAGCAGCCTTCTGCCCTGCTTGGACTAATTATTTGCAGATTATCTAAGTAGTAACCAGTGTGACCTTTCCCCTTATGTACAACTTCCCAATTTGTAATTTTAAAATTGAAAAAAAACAAACAATTGAAAAACCCCTTTTCAGGTCAACTGTTTTAAGCAGGGCCCAACACGGGTAAAATGGGCCGTATTGGTCATTATCCCAGGCGGAAGGGGGGCAAAAGGCATAATCTGAATTTTACATTAGGGAGAGGTGGGCGCTACCTGCCCTTATTTGTAGGGCAAACCCAAAACCTTCCCAGCCTTTTGGGGACAATGGTAATTAATTGGCCAGCACAGCTCATTTGCCCCTTCCCTCCTGCATCATTAGGGGGGGGGTTACACGGCATATATGTGGGGGGTAAATTTTGCTGCGATCGCCAAAATCACCCCCGAAATGTGAAATATAGCATTCTGGTGCTATATTTTCCCAGCATATTCCTGGCAATAAATGTGGGCTTTTTTGGGGAATGTAGTCAAAGGAGCCTGGGACAGCGATGTTGAAAGAAGCAGCAGGCTCTTTTTGACAGCAGACATACGTTCATGCACCCGGTACACCGCTACCCCCGGGCCTTACCCGGTGTTGAGTTTATCTTCTTCACAACAGCTGTAGGGACACGGGAGGGAGAGGTGATATATTATGATCTGCCTACAGACACCATTGGTTATGGTGGGATCTGGCCACAATCTGGTGTCTGTACGAGGTAAGAGATTGTGCCTGTCTGATTTTTTTTTTTCCCTGAATTAAAATGACTCCGAGATCGAGAAGCACTTTCTGCCTCCTTTTTTCCCCGGAAGCTTACAACACATAGATTGCTACCTTGAGAAACTGAGAAGGACTTATTTGGAGGTCTACTTTTTAACTCTAAGTCAGAAATAGCACTACTTGAAGGGCCATCTGTTCCATTGGGCACACTAGGCAGTTGCCCGGGAGCCCCACAAGTATGGGGGCCCCAAGTGGTGTATGTATGTCCCAGTAATACAAGAAACATGCCATGGGGCCCTTGGTTGGCTTTGCTTATTTAACTGTTGGTGTGTAACCATGGTGGAGAAGGGAGCCAAAGGCTCCCTGCCCTGCCAAATGGTCTTGTAAGCTACCAGTGTCCAGACAGAGGTGGCATGATAATATGGGGGTGCTCAAGGAATGGCAAAGTGTGACGTCATGTATGTGGACTGGGCCCACTGCAGTGCTATCCCCAGGGGCCCATAATTCTGTTAAGACGGCTCTGCCTACTTGCACCCATAAAGGGGGTCTGTGAAAGCATGACATGTCTGTTTTAGTGAATAGTTGTTCTCCCTGGGAAATACTAAGTCTTCTCTTATAACTCTGTATTGTGTTATTCCTATGGTATTCTTTCTGGAAACTGTTACTGAATCATCAGCTGGGGGGTGTCCTTGTACAGTCTGACATTAACCAATCAGTGCTGACACAGTTGTAGTGTGCAGGGAAGATGACGAGTAGTTCAGGTTGGAATCCACGCGGATTCCGACTTCATCTAAAACCATTAACATCAATAGAAAATCCGCGTTGTAGTTCATACAATGCGTATTTTCGACAGTCTTTTTTTTTTTTCCGTTAAAACACTTAAACATGTTCATTCTTTGGTTGGAAAATGTGGAAATTTACTATTGATGTCACAGAGGATGGCTAAAAACCTCATGGAAAACACACTCAAAACATTTGTATGTGGTTTTTAACGTGGATCTGCGTCCAAAGCCACATGGAAATGCATGAGACTCATTTCTGACTGTTAACCAGGAGTAAAAAAAAAACAAAAAAACAACCCAAATACACATAACTTGGCATACTCATTGAAAACCATGTCAACAGCAGAATCCGATAACTTTTACTTGCCGTGTGGACGTACCCTAATACATTTCTAGACGGAGTAACAAAAGAAACGTGTAACACAGAGTTGTAAGTGAAGATGCTCTAGAATTGTTATTTCAAAGGGGACACAAGGATTTACTTAAACAGACATATCGGGAGAGGCCACAGGTCCCTTTTAGCTCTGCCATTATCATTGTACATGCACAGGTCAGATTATCAGTAAGGACTATTTGTCTGCAATGTAAATAGTTGGTAAGGTGATCTTCCTCAATGAGGTTACCTGCTTCTCACACTAGTTGGAGCTGGGCTCTTAGGCTATGTCCCCACGGCACGGGTTTTCACCCGGTTTTTCAGCCATTTTTCGGTTTTGAAAACCGGCTACAAACCAGGTGAAAACTTTTTACATGGGCCTCTATGGAAATCTGGAAAACCCGCGCAGCAGTCCCGACTGCACAGGTTTTCCGCCCGGTGTTTTTTTTCAGACTGCCAGCAGCCCGACAAACATACAACATGTTCATTCTTCCGTCCGGTTTTCAGACGGAAGATGAATATGTGAAGGGGGAGGGCTTTTCTCCACTAACCGCAGAGAAAAGCCGTCCCCCGGCGGCCCGAAAACAAGACAAATACCGGTCGGGATTTCTGACCAGTATTTGCACTGTGCCGTGTGAACGGCCCCTAAGGGTATGTTCACACAGGGTTTTTGGATGTGTGGTTGGATCTGTGTTTCTGACCCTAAATGGACCCAAACGCTCATGTAATAATGTGTAGTACGATTTACATTGCTTTCAATGTAAAACACACATGGGTGTTCAGACGATACGTGTTTTACATGTGTATTTCTGAAGCCTCTCTCGGAACCGTTCTACGCATTGTCATGTCAATTCTTGATCCGTTTGACGCAGCAGGCATCCTATTTTAAACTACAGGGTGCATTTCTGCTGCAGCAAAAACGCATCCAAACACACACATGCGTGATGGATACAATTTACGCAGCGTTTTTTTTTTAATGTGTTTTTCGGATCGAAACCCTATCAAAAAATGCCGTGTGAACATCCACTTACATCAGAACCTGGATCCTAGAGAGGATCGGACCTTGGTAAACATGTTATAAGAAGAATGATGAAAAAGAAACAATAGAAGTAGAAACGGCAGCAGAAAAAAATCAAAGTAAAACAATGAAACAATAATGATAAAATATTACAAGTGTAGTTGCTTAATGTGATATTCTAAGAATAGTTGCTAAATCTAAAATTCACTTTTCTAAGAGTTGGGCAATTGAGGACATTAGAATTTTAGATTCTGGTCCCTTTGCATTTCTAATCATGTCTGGTACTGCTGGGAACCCTGGCCTGTCTGTGCCATGTGACATCTGCATACGCTTAGCCTTTGACAACAGGCCCTTTTGTTTCCACAAAAAAGAGAATTCTGGCCATGACAGGGTTAAGAATGTTCTCAATGCGGAACAGAAAACTACAATTCCCAGTGATCCTTGCAGCGGCTTGCATGGGACCAGCCCTCTGTCTCTGCTGCAAGAAGTAAACAAACTCTTATCTGGATGTCAGTGCAGTGTGAGCCGCTCACAGTCCATGTCCTTCTGCTGCAGCTCAGGCCACATTGCCCTTTTATTTCCAATTTTTACTTCATTTTCACGCTCACCCTGCAGAACATTCCTCTCTACCCGATCAGCTTCCATTGTGTCTTCATTCTGCACTGAAACCCTCATCAGCCTTATCTGCCCTAGTTAGGCCCAGATCTGCTGAAAAACTTACCAGGCCCTTTAACAACCTATTAATTTGCACGCCAACAGGGTTCGGTTTATTACCCTTTGGAGAAATTATTATTTTTTTCTTCTTTTATGCAAAAGAAATCATTTTTTTAACTTAATTTTACATATTTGGATTCTACTAAGTTGCACTATGGACTGCGTGCGCATGTTAAACATTCAGAGGCTCTTAGACGCTGCTGAATATCTGGATAGAAGAGAACGAGGTAAAGTGTGTTTGTTATTTTATGTTCTCTATGTTTCTGCATTGCATTGCAGGAGATGTAGGGTGCATGCAGCAGTTATCGGCTCTCTAGTTGTTTTGCATGTGTGATCCCCACCCTTTTGGTGTGTATGTGTGTAGGGAATATGCTGGACAAGTCCATGCCTGATACATATAATTTAGGGACAAGTTGTGTTTTATGTGACATGCTATAAATGGCGGCATGAATGAGTAGTGGGGTTTATATGACTTTGTTAGGCGTCGGGTATAAAACGATGCCCCAAATTCCATGACTTGTCACTTATGCCAGTGCACAGATCACTATATGGTGACTCAGTTTGTACAAGGTGGATGGTACAGAGTTCTGATTATGAAGTACTATGTGAAGATTACAAAGTATTCACGCCCAGTGACAGGAAGAACATGCAAATATATATCTGTATAGTTAATGTAAGTTTTTTTTTTTTGTGTGTACTTTATAAATAAATATATTTGCAACAATTTATATATTAAATTTACATAGAAGACAAAATATATATTCATTTCTCTAATCCGGCATCATTAAAAAAAATAATAATCTGTTAATTCAGAAACCAGACTTGGACTGGGCCACAGGGGATTATGGGAAACCCCCAAATGGTCCTTGACTATGAAGGGCCACTGGGCAAGGTGAGCCATTGAGAATAGCAGGCCTGGGATTGCTTTTCAGTGAGAGAGGCATAAAGGGAGAGGCATTTGGGCTCCAGTAATCAAGCCCAATGATGGGCCCCAGGCACCCAAGTCCGACACTGTCAGAAACTATAGATGGTCCTATACATTTATATATTTTATGGGTAAAGCTCCTGATTTATTCCTTGCCTTTCCTTTATATATCATTGTATTTGAAGGCTGGGTAACAATAAACATGGCTGTCATTACAGCTTCCACCTAAGACTGTCAACTAGACCTGATAATATAGAGATCATTCCTCCTATTTCCATAATGCTACATGACCAAGTAGATTCCTCATTTAGGAGTCTAGGAAAGCTTGGTATCAAGCATTGAGAGAGCTTTAAAGCAATTGATCAGGATTAGAAAAACATTGTTGCTTTCTTATAGAAACCATGCCGTCTGCGTCAATAGGCTCGTTCCTGGTATTGCAGTGCAGCTTCATTGGAATGAATGGGGCTGAGCTGCGATACCAAAAAGAAACAGGGATGGCGCTATTTCTGAAAGAAAGCAGACATGTTTTTCTAATCCTGATCAATTGCTTGTTACCAAGCTTTCCCAGACTCCTAAATGAGGAATCTACTTGGTCATGTAGCATTATGGAAATAGGAGGAATGATCTCTATACTATCAGGTCTAGTTGACAGTCTTAGGTGGAAGCGGTAATGACAGCCATGTTCATTGTTACCCAGCCTTCAAATACAATGATATATGAAGGAAAGGCCAGGGAATACCCCCTTTCATGGTGGATTTTTTGTCAGTCACCCAGCTTTAGCATAAGCATAGAAAATATTTGGTTGATAAAAAACAACACAGATGGAGGAACTACAAGTTCCAGCGTTACTACGGTCATTGTCATGGTGCAGATGCTTACTGTTGGTTTCTCTGTTTGCAGAATGTGAACATGGCTACGCCTCCAGCTTCCCCTCTAGCGACAGTTCGGAACTTCACAATCTAAAAACAAGACGGTTAAAATCTAAGAGGTGTAGCAGTAATCTAGGAAGCAGCACAAACAGGTAAGACCCTATAAGTGTAATAAACATACCAATGCAGAATAGGGGGTAACACATCTTCACCTTCCTACAGCAAAGCGTGTACTCAGGGGTGGAACAAGGTCTAACAGTGCCCTAGGCAAAAAAGGCACTAAGCGCCCCCCAAATGGAAAATTCAGCCCACTCCATCCCTCCTTGCACCCCTTTTCTGCCCAGGATGAAGTGGCGCCTTAGGCAGTCGCCTACCTTCGCCTACCCATCGTCCCGGCCCTGCGTGTACTTGCTTCTTTAAGAGCTACTGACATGTTACTCTCCACTACAAAGCTACCCTCTTTTGTTTCATTCTTGAAAATGTTGTTAAATTAATCTGTTCCTGGTAAAGTTGGGTCACCAATATAGCACCTACAAGAATTGTCCTCCTGATTTCGTGAGTGGCAGATGTACCTAGGTAGGCAGTAACACATGTCAGTCAGTGGGGAAAATAAGTATTTGATACACTGCCGACTTTGCAATTTTTCCCATCTACAAAGAATGGAGAGGTCTGTAATTTTTTATCGTAGGTTCACTTCAACTGTGAGAGACAGAATCCAGAAAATCGCATTCTATGATTTTTAAATACACTGCTCAAAAAAATAAAGAGAACACTTAAACAACACAATGTAACTCCCCGTCAAACACACTTCTGTGAAATCAACATGTCCAGTTATGAATCTGTTTCTCCTGCTGTTGTGCAGATGGAATAGACAGCAGGTAGAAATGGTAGGCAATTAGCAAGACAACCCCTAGAAAGGAGTGGTTCTGCAGGTGGTGACCAAAGACCATTTCTCTGTTCTCGTTATTTTTGGCTGTTGTTTTGGTCACTTTTGCATTTTGTCATTGCTCTCACCAATATAGGTAGCACGGGGCTCAGGTAGTACAGCTCATCCAGGATGGCACATCAATTTGAGCTCTGGCAAGAAGGTTAGCTGTGTGTGTCAACACAGTATCCAGAGCATGGAGCAGATACCAGGAGACAGACCAGTACACCAGGAAATGTGGAGGGGACTGTAGAAGGGCAACAACCCAGCAGCAGAACCACTACCTCCTCTTTTGTGCAAGGAGGAACGGGAGGAGCAGAGCTAGAGCCCTGCAAAATGACCTCCAGCAGGCCACTAATATCCATGTGTCTGCTCAAACTGTCAGCAACAGACTCCATGAGGATGGTATGAGGGTCTGACATCCACGAGTCGGTGTTGTGCTTTCAGCCCAACACTGTGCAGGGCGATTGGCATTTGCCAGAGAACACCAAGATTGGCTGATTCGACATTGGCGCCGTGTGCTCCTCATGGATGAGAGTAGGTTCACACTGAGTACATGTGAGAGACGTGACAGAGTCTAGAGACGCCAGTGTATCCAATACTTATTTTCCCCACTGTATTTGCTAGTTCAAGGAAAGCTAAAGGCAATGTAAACATGATGGTGACCATGTTGGTTGTACTCTGTTTTTAGGATTTTGCTGTATGAACAACTCAAGGCTTTAATAAAACCCTCTTTTTTAAATACAGGGACAAAGTCCAAATTGCTAACAGATTCAATAATACATTTCTAGGAGGAATAACAGAGGAACAGCACAACACAGAGTTATAAGGCTATGTTCACACGGCATAATTGCGGGGCGTAATTACGCCCTGCAATTACGACGGGACTTCGGGAGCTCGCGCCGAATTCCACGGGGCAGCGCGCCGGCCCCATAGACATTCATTGCTAGCGCCGCGTATTCGCCGCTAGTAATTGACATGTCACTTATCTCCCCGCGCGTCGTATTGTGCGAGCGGGTAGAGGAGGTGTAATCCATAGTTCTCTGAGAACTGTGGATTACCGTAATGACTGGGACGTATCTCGGCCCGTATTGAGCGCAGTACGCCGCAAAATACGGGCCGAAACACGTCCCAATTTCACCCGTGTGAACATAGCCTAAGAGAAGATGCTGCAGAATTGTTACTTCACAGGGAACACAAATAATTACTAAAACCAACATGTCAGGAGATGTCACAGGTCCTCTTTACAGTAACAACTTTCAATCACACACTCGGTCTTTATTATTTCTCCAATCTAAACCAATTATTAGTTTCTAGTTTTGATATACCTTCCCAATTATACTCCAGAGCTGCAGTCATAATTCTGCTAGTTGTTAGAAACCGTCAGCAAGCTTGTGGAAAAATGCTTCCTAATAATTTAGCTGTGCTTGCAAAATGTAGTGTACCTCAGATGCCTGGAGTAAAGCCGACTCTTTCCAAACTACAAATCACCAAAGCAAGTTATGTGTAGACACAGAATAAGCAGAGAATGCTGGGAGATTTCAGCTCTGAAGCTAGAAGAAGGGTGAAAAAAGGTCTGGAGTATATTACAGGCTGTAATGAAACATGTACACCATGACTTCAATGGCAAAACAATGAGTGCAGCTCTGGAGTATAATATAGAAAGTACTTTGGGATCAGTGCAGGATGTATAATGATGTGTATGTACACAGTGACTCTACTAGCAGAATAGTGAGTGCAGCTCTGGAGTATAATACAGGATCAGTGCAGGATAAGTAATGTAATATTTGTACACATTGACTTAACCAGCAGAATAGTGAGTGCAGCTCTAGAATATAATACAGGACGTAACTCAGGATCAGAACAGGATAAGTAATGTAATATATGTACACATTGACTTAACCAGCAGAATAGTGAGTGTAGCTCTAGAGTACAATGCATCATATCACTCGGGATCAGTCCAGGATAAATAATGTATGTACAATGATTCTACCAGCAGAATAGTGAGTGCAGCTTTAGAGTATAGTACAGGCTGTAACTCAGGATCAGTACAGGATAAGTAATGTGTATATACACAATCCACCAGCAGAATAGTGAGTTCAGCTCTGGCGTATACTATGGCGTGATGTTTGTACACATTCCATCTATAAAGTCAGCAGTGTCTATGTGTGTTTGTATATTATATATATCAGAAATGCTCATACTTTTTGAAGGTGATGTTTACAGGAACCCTTCCCTGTGTAAAGGCTGTAGGGCTCTGCAGAACTAACTGGTCATTAGAGTTTCCTGTTTTGCTAATTCTCAGCGTGACTCTATTTGAGCAGCAGTCTGGGTAAGGTATGTCAGGCAGGATATGACATCAGTGGCCACTAAAATTTAGGAGCAGACAATGCTGGGTAGAGTTGTCTCCGTATTTGTTGCAGCTTCCAGAAATAGTGGTGTACCCCCCAGGGATCTGGCCTTTATTGCTGGATATGAAAGTTTTGTCTGGAGTGAGATAAAACAAGGATTTCCTGTTCTTGTACTTATAATTTAACATTTAAGGAATCACTCAAACACAGGTATAGCCGTTCTATTTGTGTGTGTGTATATTATATATATATGTGTATATATATATATATATATATATATATATATATATATGTGATATATATATATGTATATATATATATATATATACACACACATTTAGAATTGAAACCAGAAGTTTACATACACTATATAAAAAGACAAAATATTGACTTGCTTATTCTTAAGCCACTTTGTAACCAGTTTGGCTGTATGCTTTGGGTCATTGTCCATTTGGAAGACCCATTCCCACTCAAGCTTTAACTTTCAGTATTGCCGGATAATCTTCTTTCCTCATGATGCTAGATATTTTGTGACGTGCACCAGTCCCTCCTGCAGCAAAACAGCCCCACAACATGATGCTGCCACCCCCCTTATTTCACAGTTGGGATGGTGTCTTAGGCTTCCAAGCTTCTCTCTTTCTCCTCCAAATGTAATGATGGTCATTATGGCCAAACAGTTCAATTTTAGTTTTGCAGGACCACAGGACATGTCTCCAAAAATGTAGGTCTTTGTTCCTGTGTGCGTTTGCAAACATTACAGTACCCGTCTCCTTCCTGAGCGGTATGATGGCTGGACATTTCCATCTTGTTTGTACTTGCATATAATTTGTGCAGATGAATGAGGCACCTTCAGGTATCTGGAAATTGCACCCAAGCGTGATCCAGACTTGTGCAAGTCCGCAATTCTCTTCTTGATATTTTGGTTGATTTCTTTAGACTTTCCTATGATGTTACACACAAAAGCAGTGTGTTTCTGGTGTGCATTAAAATACATCCACAGGTGTGTCTCTAACTCAGATGTTGCCGATAAACCTAATAAATCAGAAGCTTCCAAAGACATGACATCATCATATGGGCTGTCCCAAATTGTTTAAAGGCATAGTAATCCTAGTCTATGTATACTTTTGACTTTGGAATTTGCAGAAAGTAATAAAAATGCCTTAAAAATTCTCTCTCTCATTATTCTGGCATTTGGTAAATATAAATAAATTTTGTTCCTAATCGACCTAGAACCGGTAAGGTTTATTCTGATTTCATGTCAGATAGTGAGAAAAACATTCATATGTGTCTTTTTATATAATGTATGTAAACTTACACTGTATCTTTACATCTGATGCAATTAGTTTATTTACCAGTGACATCACTGATGCACAAGGCACCTAGGGCTATGTGTATGCAAACTGTCTAGGTCTAAAACTCACTTTGTTGTCCATAGCAACCAATCGGCGCGCCCCTTTCATTTCATATAGTGCTCTGGAAAAATGAGAGGGGCGCTCTGATTGGTTGCTATGGGCAACAAAGTGAATTTTAGATCTGAAAAGTTTTCATACATGTGGCCCCTAGTTCCTCGAGCCTTGGTATCTCTAGCAAATTATAACATTAAAACGGTAGGGGTCCCACGTGCCAGACCCCCTCTTAAATCATCTGGACAATCATCTGTTTAATACTTTTAAGGACCACGGCAACTTACCAAAAATTCCTTAGTAATTACAAAATTGTAATTACTACAATAGTGGGCAGATTTACCAGTCAGGACTGTGGGAAGGTGACACCCCTGTAGAGGCAGCAATGGTGGCCATATAAGTTGTCACTTAGGAATAGACGTAACGAAGAAGTGGCTGGATAGAAAATGTAACAGTCACTGCACTGGTTGCCCATCCAGTACAGGATACAGTATAAACTCAGCACTCTCACCCATAAAGCTCTCCACAGCGCTGCTCCTCCTACATCTCCTCCCTCGTCTCTGTCTACCACCCGACCCGTGCTCTCCGCTCTGCTGATGATATCAGACTACATTCCTCAATCATCCGAACCTCCCATGCCCGTCTCCAAGACTTCACACGTGCAGCGCCAATTCTCTGAAATATGCTACCGCGGGCGATCAGGCACATTCACAACCCTCACAGTTTTAAGAGGGCCCTGAAAATACATCTTCTCAGTCTGGCCCACCAAGATCCCTAACTGCTATCACACACATCTGTCACTCCCTGCACTTGGGCACTCACAGGCACTTATCTGTATATAGATGTACAGTCTGGGTGGCAGGTTCATCCATTTTTCATGTAAACCACCCCCTATTTACGTAACAAGGCTGGACCATTGTAAACTTGGCACTTTTTACCGTATGTTTCACCCATACACCCTAATAGATTGTAAGCTCTCACGAGCAGGGCCCTCACACCTTGTGTCTCATATGTAAGTACTTTTAATGTGTAATGACTGTATGTTTACCCTCTATATTGTAAAGTGCTGCGGAATATGTTGGCGCTATAGAAATAAAGATTATTATTATTATTATTATTATTAACTTGACCAGAGAAGTGATTTGGACCTTCTGTATTTTATTCCCGCAGAGGATGTGGGTGTGAAAAGGGTTAACCGGGAGATCTTTAATTTTGCAAAGTCCTATTTGCTGCAGGAGGGTTAAAATGGAGTAAAGTGATTCCAGATGGAAGATAATCTGTATCTAGATGCAGCCCAGAAAAGCACAAACCCCTGGTGAGCTAGATTTTCCGTTCTTCTGCAGAGCTTTCGGAGGCACTTTTGTTTTTGCCATCTTGGGCTCTGTGACCTCATGAAACCTTAGTCCCATACGGGGTGGGAGCCTATGTCCCCTGAGGGGGATCCGCGCTGTCATCCTCCTGTGATGATATTTGGGGCTGGGATACGGTATGGGGCCAGAGCATGAGTTTTATGTGTCTGGCAGTAAGCAGCTTGCATGTTCTTCAGGCCAGTTCCTGTTATTTGGTGTCTTGTGGGGCTCGTAACCTCAAGTGAACTTTTTGTAACATACAAGATGTCCTGAACTGCAGAGAAGACCTCAGCACTGATAAACCAGGGTTAACCCTTAGTAAGCAAGGAGTTAGCAGAATGCAATGTGATCATATTCCTCGCCAGTGTATGCTAGTATCTGCTGAGCCAGCAGGTCTAACCCTGGCTTGTATAATACTATATGCAAAGCCACCATACCCAAGTGAATAATGTGTGATACTGTTTTTAGCTGCTGTATCTAAGACTATTGTGTGTGATAGTTTGCTGAACTGTTGTATCTAAGTCTGTCATACGTAATAATGTCTGCTACAATGTACAGTATGTAATTCTATTGTGTGATACGGTCACCTGACCCTGTGTATCTAAGTGGATCATGTGTAATACTCAGTTTGTCCGGCATATCTAAGCCTTTCATGTGTGATACTGTCAGCTAAGCCTCAGTATCAAAGCCTATCACATATAATATTGTATGCAATGTACTTAAATGGGTTGTCACACTACAAGGATTGCTTTTTATGTTAAAGATCTTGCAAAAACAAGTCACTTTGCAATATATGTCCTATTCCTAGATATCCCCTCTTGTATGGGCTGCATCAGCTCCTCAGGCCGCTATAGCTACAGATCTGTTTGATCTCTCCTGATAGGCTGCCAGCACTGGTTGCTATAGGTACAGACCTGGCTTCTACTGCAGCCTAGTGGAAGCCAGTAAATACGCCCCTGAATTCAAGAAAACAGGACTGAGGTAAGATGAATCAATGTAGTGAGACAACCCCTTTAAGCCGATCATTTGTGATACTGTCTCTTAAACTGCTGTATCTAAGCCTATTTTGTTTTAAAGCCGGCTAAGTTGCTGTAACACATGTACTACTGTCTGCTGAAACCACGTATCTAATTTTATCATATGTGATACTGTCATCTGTATCTTGGGCTCTGTTCACATCAGCATGGTGGCTTCCATTTATAACAGAGGTTATAGGACTAAGGACCCCGTTGATATATAATGGTCTGCCAAAATATTCATTCTTTGGGCATAAAAATCCCATAGCAGCATCTTCTTTTCCCATCAAATGCAATGGATGCTTTGAACAATGCAGATATGAACACTTTCTATGTCTGTCATGTGTGATACTTTTTGCTAAGCTGCTATATATAAGCCTATGATGTATGATACAGTTTGTCAAGCTTCTGTATCTAAGCCTATCATGTGTGATACTGTTTGCTAAAATGCTGTAACTAAGCCTATCATGTGTGATACTGTTTGCTAAAATGCTGTATCTAAGCCTATCACGTTTAATACTATTTGCTGTATCTAAGCTGCTGTATCTAAGCCTGTTTTGGATGATACAGTTTTCTAACTTGCTGTAGCTAAGCCTATCCTATGTGATTCAATGTTGGAGAACGGCACACCACTACACTTCCTGTCATGCAATGTTACTGATTTTTTTTTATAGAATTCCATTTCTTAATGTGATTTGTTTTTATATTTTCAGATCTACGCACAACGAGTTAGAAAAAAATAGGTGAGTCCAGCACTTTATATGTAAAACCTGATGTGGGCTGGGATTTGTCACCTACAAGTCAAGGAAAGCTAATTGACAGCACATGTGGCGGCTATAATGGTAGTAATCCATAATAACCCATCTCCACCCCCCATCGCATTCTGTTGCCAAGTCAGACAACCCCTATGGAAGTGGTAATAGCCATGTTGGTTGTCACCCAGCTTTCCTTGAAACTTTTAGAGGACGTGTCTGAATTATAAGGCTAGGTCTACACAGCACTGGACAAACAACAACATGAAAACCAAATCCTAAAAACGTTCATAAAAATTGGGGTCTTTTTGTCCACTGCCTGTCAAAAGCTGCTGAAAAAACGTCTGTTTTTTTTTTTGGCACATTCTGAGGTTTTTGCAGAGATGCACAGCAATAGAGTTGCTATTTATTTCTGCAAAAAACGTATCAAAAAAACACTGCCACTTTGCATAGACTCCAATAGTAAATTTTCGCCCCTGTTCAGTCGGTTTTTGCAACATGTTACAAAAAACGACCAGCAAATAAAATGAGCAGAAAAAAGACGTCCTGTGGAGACAACGGGGAGTTTTTACTAGAGGAGCTGTTTTCAGCGCTTTTAGAAAATGAAAAACGCTAGAAGAATGGCCCTTTTTCTGTGCTTTGTGGACATAGCCCAACTCTGCATTCTATCTGATGGATTCATTTTAGAAGGTCTTTTGGTTACCACTATGACGTATTGACTGGGGTCTCTACACTGAAAATGCAAGGACTGCAGATGAGGCTTGGGGTCTGCCTGGGGGAGTGAGGATTAATGGAATGTGAGAAACTGTGGGGGGACAAGGGTTAAGACGGGGTCACAGGATTTATTACACATTCCCAGCATCCGCTGATTTATTACAGTTATATCTTAAACATAACTAGCTGCTTATAATCACCATTGTGTGTGTGTGTGGAGGGGAAAGGGGGGAGTTATTATAAGATGAGAAACCTCTTCCCCCTCCCCATGACTTGTATACATATATTTATGAGAAACAGATTGTTTTGTGTCCAATTTTTTTTTAGCTTTAATAGCAAAAATAAAACCTTAAATATTGTTTAATAGCATTATATAGGGAGCTTATTAGTGTCCCTGAGAGTTAAAGAGAACCTGTCACATAGGTTGTGCCCCCCTTGCTGAGGGCAGCACAAGCTAGTGACAGACCTGCTGTTTCCAGCACTGTGTCCCTTATTCTGTAAGATGCAGCAGTTTTAGAGCATTTATCCCTTAAATCAGGGGTGTCAAACTGCCGGCCCTCCAGCTGTTGGGAAACTACAACTCCCATCATGCCCACTGTTACAGATTATACAAATGCATGATGGGAGTTGTAGTTTCCCAACAGCTGGAGGGCCGGCAGTTTGACACCTGTGCCTTAAATCTTATTCATGAGCTGGTGTTCCACCCACCAAAGGCTAGCTCCGCCCACTGACAGTTATTCACATGTTACTACCTAGTCTAAGTAATAGGTTTGTCAGTTGAGGTGGGTGGGGCTATCCTCTGATTGGCCGGGTTTGAAAAAAACTGACACTCTGAAGGACTCTTCGAATGACTCTTCTGGCTGAAAACTGCAGATTTGAGCATTAAATAGACAAAAACTACAGCATCTTCCAGAATAAGGGACACAGCGCTGGAAACAGCATGTCTGTCACTAGTATGTGCTGTCATCAGCAAGGGGGGCAAAAACCATGTGACAGGTTCTCTTTAAGCCCTGCAGTGCCTTTACCTCATTGGTATCAGTTGTGCCCTGCGCTGCGCTATCAGTAAGACTTACACAATATCTCTCTGCATAAGCAAAAGAGGATGTTCACTTAAGAAAAGTTACTTTTATGTTGCCTCTGTTCTAGCAATATGTGCCTCCTGCCTTGATTATAATACTGTGTGCTAATAGTGGTGTTATACCTCATGATCAATCATGACTTTATGTGCCCCAGGTTATGCCATTAGCTTCTGGAGGCTTAAAGGGGTTGTCTCACTACAAGGATTGCTTTTTATGTTAAAGATCTTGCAAAAACAAGTCACTTTGAAATATGTGTCCATTAGCAGTTTCCTACCTATTCTGAGATATCCCCTCTTGTATGGGCTGCATCAGCTCCTCAGGTCGCTATAGCTACAGACCTGTTCAATCTCTCATGATAGGCTGCCAACACTGGTTGCTATAGCTACAGACCTGTCTTCTACTGCAGCCTAGTAGAAGCCAGTAAACATGTACCTAAATTCAAAATGAATGAATGTAGTGATACAACCCCTTTAAAGGGGTTTTCTTAGTACAGACCATTCAATGGGATAAACCCCCACAGTTGCTGGAATGAAGCTTATGATCATGTGACAAGTGTAGCCACCAAGACCTGCAGTGAAACATGCTTCCTTAGGCTGCTGCCTCTACATTCTGGTGATTATCCCCCATTGGATGTTAATGACATACCCTAGCACTGTGCTGCTATGCTATACATGAAGCCCTCCATGTTTTACCTCTGGTGACTCAATACATGATTCTCACAGGAAGCGCGCCCTGCACACTATGACTGTGCACTACTCTCACCGTGATGCAACAAAGTCTTCCCTTACTAAAAATGGAGAACGTTTTTTTTTGCACAAGACATCGAGTTTATCAAGTACTTCTCCATGGTTCCTCTGTAATCTCCTCTTTGATCCCAAGCCTCCTGTCTCTGAAGTTTTGTGTTCTGGAGGTCATTCAAATAGAATGAAAATTAATGTGAAGACCCAGAAAATTAGACAATCACTCGGTGCCAATTATTGGTGTCCTCCTCCCTCTCCTTTATTCAAAAGAGTAATAGAATACACCAGCATTAAAGGGGTTGTAGCTCCTGGCGCCCCAAGTAAAATAATAAAAAACTTCTATTTGCCTTCCTCCGGTTTCAGTGCTGCATCTTTCTGTTCTTCTGTTTTCTTCTACTTCTGAACAAGCATGTCACCTCTGCAGCCACTGATTGTTCTCAGTGGCCATGTGTCTCTCATTTGTATCACCGTTTGGAGCCATTGTCTTCTGAGTGGTGATGTAAATTCTTGGCACATGACTGCGGCCGCGGTGATGTCCTTGTTCAGAAGTTCAAGAATCAAAAGACCGGAGAGATACAGTGCTACAACCAGGGGAAGGTGAGTATATGTTTTTTTTTTTTTTTACTTTACTGGGGCCTCGGGTGCTGCTGTCCCCCCACCACCCCTCTCCTCCTCCTCTCTTTTAGAAGGCAGAAAACCACTTAAAGGAAATGGGAGATGCATTCCTTTATAACTTATATTTTCCATTCATACCTCTAGGAAAGCTGGGTGACCATGGGAGTTGTAATGGTAGCCTTATTGGTTGTTAGCGAGCTTTCCCAGGGACATCTGAAAGGAAATGTTAACAAGACAGGTGACATTAAAAAAAAAAAAAAACACTCCAATTTTTTGGGGCTTAACAGCTCAATGGCTGAACAAACATGAACCCAGTAGCTAGCAACTTTGCTATTTATGCTGACTGGGAAAAAGATCACATGTGCAGCTAATTGCTAGAGCAAGATGAAAAACTGCCCACCAACTTTAACACCTATTCACACCCCAGCATTCAAAAAAGGGCATAAAGGGCCCAAAGTTCTAGTACTGGGTTCATGTTTGTTCAGCCATTGAGCTGTTAAACAACCCCCAAAAGAATTGGAGTGTTTTTTTTTTTGAGTAATTTATGTCCCATTTTCTGTATGTTTTTTCTGTAAAGTTGTTAGTGTAGGGACTCACAAGACATGAGGAGCCATGAAGAGGCTTGTGTTATGAGGCCCCATTACCAACTAATACCTCATATTTAATATTTTTCCAGTATGCCCCTTTTTTTATTTGCCCAACAGTGCTGGGGAGCAGAGTGTGCCAGTGTTGTTTGGAACTTAGAAAATGCTGGGCAGCCCCCTGGTCTAATAGTATGGGTGTCACTAATAGGTTGTAAGCCAGCATGGTGTACCAAAACGTATCTATATTTATGGCACACTTTTGTATCGCCTTATTATATGCATTGTATACCGGCAACCACCTCCCTCATGCCCTGAGGTTGTATGAGTGATTGTCTCATTGGTTACTTTGCATCTGTGCAATCTCCCCTTGCATTATACTGCGGCTTTTCTGCATGCTGGTGTGAATAGGTGTTAAAGTTGGTGTGCAGTTTTTCATCTTGATCTAGCAATTAGCTGCACATATGATGTTTTTCCCAGTCAGCATAAATGGCAAAGTTGCTAGCTACTGGGTTCTTGTTTGTTCAGCCATTGAGCTGTTAACAAGCCCCAAAGATTTGGTGGTTTTTTTTTTAGTAAGTAATGTCCCATTTTCTGTATGTTTTTTCAAGACAGGTGACATAAAACAGCAGCTAAGGATGCTTTTTTAAATTTTTATACACAATACTGAAAATTTATTATCCGGGAGTCAGGGAAAGTTAGATTCTCTGTCAAAGCGGTTGTCATCCATGTCCTGAATAGCTAAACTAACTAGTTAAGCATAATGGCATCCCTTGTAGGAGCAGTTATGCAGTTGTACTGGTTGTGAACCGGCTTTATTTTGTTTTTTCTTAAACCAGTATGTAGTGAGATTATTTCCATTTTATTTTTTGGGGGTTTATTTCGCTTTAAATTAAGCTTTGACTGCAGTTTGGCATGAAGAAACATATTTGGCAGCGTAGAGTGTGATACGGTCAGGCCAGACATAGTATGGGCACTCGGCCAAGGGTGTTCAGTGCAGATAAAGGCTCGGAGTAAAATTCCTGGTCATGTCAGAGACCGCTATTGAGATAATAAAAAAATAAGATATGATCCAAGGCATTTTTCACACTGCGTTTCACAGCAGCGCTCAGAGGGTGCCAAGACACATGCTAACACTGAATGTATATAATATTTAATTCATTTCTTCTATCCATACAGTGTGTATAAAATTGTGGTTCTTTGCCCACATTTTGATCGAACTGTGTATGCCCACCTGCTTCATCAAATTAACCCTGACAGGTGGGACCTATCTGATAGGTTCTCTTGTGGCTGAAGCCGCAGGTATACTGGGTAACTGCATTCAGCTACACTGATTGAAAAGCACTTTAACCCTGCTGTTCTGTTCGGTCAAAAATGACCGAATTTGAAATTTGATATTTTTTTTAAATATTAATTATGCGGTTCTGAAACTTGTGGTTCATTGACTTTTCCTCATTTGAGGGGTTCTTACTAATAGCAGTTTTTGTTTACTTTTTGCTCCACGTCTTTTTTTACACTTGTACTGTTCGGTCAAAAATGACCGATAGCCTTTTATACTAATCTTCAGCCATTTTTTGAAAAAAATAAAGGAGTTATAATCTCATTTTGGTCTATATGGTTCATCTACTACTATTTATCAATTTTTTGGTCCATGCAGAGTTACACATACATTTCATTTTCTAATTATGATACTGTAGATGGATTCCTTTCCAGTATAGTTATTTGCTGTTCTTATAGAAATGGTTCAATTCAGTTGTCAACCTTTCACTTGGTAAATTACACAAAAAAAATAAAAATTAAGTTTTTGATTTTATTTTTCATTTGTTTATGAACAACCAAGTTCACATACAGTATAATAATGCAAAAGAAATTCAAATAAAACTCTTAAATTATTTAAAAATCCAGACTTTAATAGGCCCGATAAAAAATGACAGGAACATTATATGTGTATAGTAGAACCGAACAGAACAGCAGGGTTAAACAAATAGGAGGAGGACACAACTAAGATGGAGGAAGCCATTCCTTCAAATGTACTCACAAGTGGTTAATCCAATAGAGGACATTCACTCGACAAGTAAAATTTACTCGTCGTATTCTGCCGTTGAAAACTGTGTTTTCCAACGAGTATTTCACCTGCTTATTGCATGTGGATTTATGATAATTTTTCGGATTTGGTTTACTCGCAGTTTACAGTCAGAAATGAGTCCCATTCATTCCTTTGTGGTTTTGGACGTGGATCCATGTTAACAGCCACATACAAATGTTTTGGGCGCGTATTACATCAGGTTTTTAGCCATATTCATTGACATCAATAGTAAATTTCCATGCGTTTTCCTCATGGCATGCGACCAAAGAATGGACAGGTTCACAGTTTCTTTACCGCTCGTCTGTTTTGAAAAATGACCGCGGAAAATAAACGTATGAACTACAACCCAAATTTTCTATTAAGGTCAATGGGAATGGTTTATTTTCAGTTTGACAGGTATTTGGATTATGACTTAAAATACCCGTCGTGTGGACAGAGCCTAAGTTCTAATCTGATGATGATATCTTGATGTGTTAGACGGCCACACAGAATTTAAGATGTGTGTAAACACTTCTGCTCTATACACATAGTAAAGATGGCAGTAATATCATTCAAAATATTCAATAATGTAATGTTTGCACGTGTCTTGGCGCCTGCTGAGGGCCGCGCGCCTTGTTTAGTTTGTTTGCTTTTGCATTCCAGCCCCTACAGTGTGCACTAGTGTATTGGTTTCATTAGTGTTTGGAGGTGCTGCCCAGTTTTGACTTTTTTGTACTGTCTTACAGTGTCTGTCTGGTGTATACATCAGGGGTACACCATGGAGTAAACGTGTATACTTTTCAAAGGCATAGTAAATAGTATCTAAATACAGGGCCTTTCACTTTCCCAGTAATGTAAACTGGAAACCCAGTTTTCTCCTAATAATAGAGACTGACCTCTGTCTTCTAGGTGAGTGGCGAATCCATTAGGCTCACTCTGAGGCTTCTTTATAAATTCCTCAAACCATCCTGACATGCAAGTCCGCATTAATCCGATATCTCTAGAAATACATTTAATCCGTGTGCTCCATGAGGGGATCTAAGCATCAATTGTAAAATAAATGAATATAGCTGTCCACAGACCAAGATCTGGTGGGTTAGCTCGGTCTGTGGACAGCTATATTAGTTTGTTACAATTGCATATTGTTGGAACTTTTCAAGTTACCGAGAGGCTTGAGGAACTTGTAGCACCAATTATTTATGTGATGATATGCTAACTGTGGCTCACACAACTGAATAAGTTGATTTTTTTTTTTTTGTAAATAGTTTTTTCTTTTTACCTCGAATACTCTAAATATACATTTTTCCTAGTAACGTTGTATGAAAGCTGGATCCCAAGCACCAAATACAGCTGCACATAGCCGGCACTAAAACTCATACAAACATTGAACTGGTGGAAAATGTAAAATGCGTTACTGCTATACTTTATACCATTTGTACTTGAGTATAAGCCGACCTGAGTATAAGCTGAGGCACCTAATTTTGCCACAAAAAACTGTGAAAACTTATTGACTCTAGGTCACCCTAGGGTGGAAAATGCAGCAGCTACTGGTAAATTTCAAAAATAAAAATGGATACCAATAAAATCACATAGGCAGGTATAGGCAGTTTAATGTCCCCCATAGGCAGGTACAGTGCCGGGAAGAAGATGGCACTTCCCTTGTGCTGTCTTCTTCCCGGCACAAGGGAAGTGATGTCATCAGGCCACACAGGCAGCAGCCTTCTGGAGTCCTATTGCGGGGCAGGGAGCGCTCACTCTTTGCTCTGCAATAGTATCTTCAGCTGTATGTGCTCCTAGAGGAGTCGCATACAGCTGAAGAGATCTTTGCCTGGGCCATGGCGGCGCCCAGGCGCTGACGGTGACTCAGGTATAAGCAGAGGAAGGCTTTTGCAGCACAGTTTTTGGGGGGTGAAAAACTCTGCTTATACTAGAGTATATACGGTACATGGAAAAATAATAATAAAGGTGTTTAGTGCAAAATTTGATTAAGTTGCATTTACCCACCTACCATGCCTACCAGATAGGCTTATCAGATGGATCCCTAACTAATACTTCTCTGTGGGGCACAGCCACCATGCATTTAGGGCTGGACTCCATTCACAGTTTTTTTTGTTTTTTGGTGGATTGTATGATCGCTGGTTTCAGTGGTGGGCGTTTGGCCTTTGTTTCTGATATGTTTCATATTTAGTCATTTTATTGTTGTTACCACAATGTTCGAGTGCTGTTCATACAATTCCCGGGTTAGTAAATCTTTTATGTTGTAGGTTTATTGACTGTGAACAGACCCTGAGAATTTTTTTGACTTTATATATACTCTGTTACTTTCAGGAGGGCCCACTTACGACTCTGTCTAGAACGACTGAAGGACCTCATACCGCTAGAGCCTGACAGCAACAGGCACACCACCCTGGGACTACTAAACAAAGCCAAACTGCACATCAAGGTATGGATTAATGGGTATCAAATATACATATAGCCAAACTAAGGAAGGAGTATAAGGGATATAATTGACTGCTAAAGATTTCTTATAAACATGGGAAATTCAAGCTTTTATTCTGTAAAGAAGTTAAAACCCCATCTCCATTAATTGGAGATATAAAAGAGGTGCATGTCTGGGTAGACTTGACATCTGCCAAAATCAAGAACAAGTGCGGCCTAAGACCAGGTACTCCCCTGGGATCACTATAATTTTGGGGATGTAAAATGTATATTTTTAAGTTCATAATGTTTTCCTTATTCCTGCAGAAACTTGAAGACACAGCACGGAAGGGCCAACATCAGCTGGAAATGTTGGAAAGGGAACAGCGTTTTTTGAAGAGGAGGTTGGAGCAGCTACAGGGCTGTGCCGAGCCAGAGCGTGTGCGAGCGGACAGTGTCGGTTCCAGCATGTCATCTGACCGGTCTGACTCAGAACGAGGTGAACATTCTTACATGTTAAAGGGGTACTACAATCTCATATAGTGATTATATTGCTAAGATATGCACTCACTTAATGGTGAGTGGGGTCTGACCTTGATAACCCTATGATCCTAAGAATGAATTGCATTCCTGATTTAACACTGCATCCCCTTCTCCCTATACAGCAGTGCTTGTGACAACCTACCTGTGGAAAAAACAGTAGCCAAGGCACAGGTCTGCAGGAAAAAAAACTATGATGAGACTGCAGTGCTAAAACAGCACTGAAACCCTTTTATCTCTGAGATCAGTTGTGATTCCACAGGTTGGAGCTCAATCAACTGAGGGCATATGCTAAGGATATGCCATTACTTTACAAGATGGAAACACTCTTTTTTTAAATAGTATCATTATAGAATACTAACCCCCTAGGCCAGAATTCAAAGAATAGCTAAATCTTGAAGACTCATCAGAGGCACACAGCAGTCTGTAAGGCCTGGGAGCAGCATTTAAGGACCAGGCTTTTCTTCACCACCACCTTTACATGGCAGGCAGATTTCCAGTCTACTACTTAGCTACACAATGAACTTTTGAAGTCACTAGAGGCCCGGGATGGATATTCTAGTATTATCCAGTAGTCCTATGCCTATGCACAGTGGTAAATTTCGGGGGCATTATGTTAGATGGTCACCAAAACTGACGTTCCTTTGTTTCTTTCACAGAAGAGATCGAGGTGGACATCGAAAGCACAGAATTTTCCCATTTGGAAGTGGACAGTTCTAGTACCACCAGCATCAGTGACCTGGACGACCACAACAGCCGGCAAAGCTTGGGCAGTGATGAGGGATATTCCAGTGCTAGTATTAAGCTGATATACCACTCATAAGATTCCTGGCTTGAAGGCAGTGGATTGGACTTGTTGCTCACAGCCACCAGTGATGCACACTTGGATTCAATCAATATTTTTGTTCCACCATGTCAATCATGAATGGAGTTGGAAAATCGTAGGGAACTTTCTTCTGTTTTGCTGGACCAAAAACCTTTGACCAGCTTCTTCTTCTTTTCTCTAATGGCATAAGGGCATTCCCCTGAAGATCACACAACTCCTGCAGTGTTGGAGGTCATCAAAGTGATCTAAACTTTTTAGCACAACTTGAAGATATAGCTACGGTATTCGTTTTTTCCATAAAGATCTGAAGCTTTGAATATGACATTCATTGTATCTTGTTCTATGCCTTAATTTGGCACGTTAGAAGACTTTTATACAAACTTACCATGGGAATGGTGTAAAACAAAAAGACCTTCCTCATTGTGGTCAATGGAGTTCCTTCTCTTCTGGGTCTTGTAGCACCCCTTATTCCGTAAAACCAATTGCTATCCTTAAGATCCTTCTCAAGATGGTCTTTGATACACATTCATTCTACCAGCAAAAAGTTTCTTCACTTGCATCAGCCTGAGAGCAAGTTTATAAAAATTTCATCCAGCCTCTCTGATCAATTTGGTCACCAAGGACTTGGTCTTTGGCAAACTCGTACTGTCTTCTGCCTTGTATGAAGTATATAATATATATACCTATGGACTATGTGATCTGCATGGTGACCAAGGGATGGCGTCACATTTGGATGCTTCACCATTAGCTGAATTACTTTTATGATATTCTGTCTCTTAGTTTTCATTTTTAGACTAGAGTGTGGCAGAATTAGAAGCCTCAGCATGGCCTTTTGTTACCACATGTATAGAACTTGTGACACTTGTTCTATAATAGCACTACCTGAGCCAGCCCTACAACCAACAAGCATTTGATTGATAGTTTACATAAATATCTCATTCATTGTTTCGTATAGGTCAGGGGTGTCAAACTGCGGCCCTCCAGCTGTTGGGAAACTACAACTCCCATCATGCCCACTGTTATAGATTATACAAATGCATGATGGGAGTTGTAGTTTCCCAACAGCTGGAGGGCCGCAGTTTGACACCTGTGGTAAAGGTCATTTGACTTGATTGGTTGCAAATCAAAGGGTGCTTGCACCTGGAGCTTTTTTGTTGTGTGTTTTTTTTTTCAGAAATGCACAGCATTAATTGCTGTGTATTTCTACAAACAACAAAACAAAAAAACAACGCACCAAAAACGCTCCGTGTGAAAGCACCCAAAGTTGCCTGACTAATCTGTATATTATCCTAGAATGGTTAAATAGTGGACAATCTGGCCCACATGACTCACATTGGCACTACGTTGCCTGTTGAGATGGTTGGACATGGTGTCACCCATCTATGTTTGCACTACTAAGATTTTTTCTTAAAAACTAAATTGAGGTGAAGCTCCCCTTTAAAAATTTTGCCTTCTCTTTTAATCATTCTCAACAATCATTTTCTGCATGCAATGATGCCAATGCATCAGGTTCACTAGCAGAGCAGAAGGATGGCAAAAACAGCCAATTTTTTATGGGGGTGTCCCCCTTTAAGCTGTAAAGTTTGAGCTCACTGTATCTATCAGGTACAGTACCACTGCACTTTTTGGGAAGATACATTTTTGTTTAACAATGTCTCCTAAAAAACCACAATACGGCCATTTTTAATCTGGAGGACCCCTTTAATTTATTATGCTGCCATTTTGGGAGGTAAACATGCATTGATTCATTACCATTATGGAAGAAAAAAAGAAAACTAATTGTAGCTTGCAGTGTAAGTTCAGTCAGTGTGCGATTGCATTAAGGAAACTATGCCACACTGTCTTCTAGACACGTAAATGTTCAACTTTGTAAGTTGTGTGATGTTCCGATCCGTTTATTTTCTTTTTGGCATCTCGCTGTGCTGTGAGCTCAAGTCTGTGAGGGAATAGTCCTGCACCCTCATTGACTTCTTCAATTCAGTCCTTGGCCTGCCGCAGTGGTTTTTATGTATTAATTTAATTTCCCTTTTAAAGGTCCTTTATTCCTGAATTTTGCTGCTTTGCAGTGAATAGGAAAAGATTTTTGGGACTGGAAAATCTGCAGTTTAAGAAGAGTTTATCAGGACAGCTGATGTAAAACGCAAGATGGGTATCAGGTCTTTAACAGATGCACACAGAATGTGACATGACCCAGTGCTCAGAAGTTGCATGTGCACTTTTATTTTGATGCTTAATGTTTTTTAGTCCTGCTCCAGAGTATACGGGTATGTTCACACTGCGTGTTGAGTCCGTGTGAACATACGTTTTTAGATACATGTTTGGATCCGTCTGTCGGACACTAAATGGACGCGAACACGTATCTATTAATGTGCAATGTGATTTTACATTGCTTTTAACGTGAATCATGCATTGGAGTTCTTCGCCGATGCCTGTCTCATTGCGTCCTTCGGATTCATTCCAAGAATTGACATGTCCGAAAGACACAGCAGAAGCCCTATTTTAAACCATAGGGTGCGAACCAACACTCATCCAAAAGTGCAGCTGCGTGTTGGATATGTTTTGGATCCGCTTAGGATCTGATCAATGCTGCCTTTTTGGATGCAATTTTCGGATCCAACACGGATCTAAAAACGCTGTGTGAACAGCCCCTAAATTGTAACCTTCTATTTTGTAAAAAAAAAAAAAAAAGTTCCACTGTTTGTGTATACAGCTCTTACCCATTGTGCTTCCATGCTTACAGATTTCAAACAAAGCTTGAGTGTAAACTGATTCTGTAGCCAGGTGTTAGTCCACTTTCTAATAACGGTGTGTTTTTTGGTGCATTTTTGATGCGTTTTTTTGTGCAGAAAGGCACAGCAACTAATGCTGTACTTTTCTGCACAAAAAACGCACCCAAAAAAATGCTCCATGTCAAAGTACCTTTAGTGGATGTTCACACTGTTTTTGGATTCCTTTTTAGATGCACGTTTGGATCTGTTTTGGACCCTAAACAGACCAAAACACACATCCCAATGTATTTTACATGCATCTTTCTGATCCGTTCAAAGAACTGACATGTCAATTCTTGATCCGTTTGATGCAGCAAACGCCCTATTTAAAACTATAGGGTGTGTTTCTGCTGCAGCAAAAGCGCATCTAAACATGCACCTACGTGTTGAATCCGTTTTACGTTGCGCTTTTGAATGCGTTTTTTCAGATCGAAAATGCTGTGTGAACATCCCCTTAGAGCTAGACATCTCAGATAGAAGAAAGCAAGGTGGGACTGCAGGGCTTGTAGTCTGTTATCATGGAGACACAGATCTACATAGGAGCTGTATACACAAAATGATTTTTTTATCATGCCAGTTGGCCATATTACATCTTTTCTTTTTCAATACGTTGGAGCAGTAGAAATATTACATTATATTCACTGCGTTTTACATCAATATTCGTATAAACTCATTTCTGGTAGTAGGAGAGAAAAAAAAAAACCAAGATTTTAATCCAAAAATTAACTGCAGATAAAAGTAGAAAAAAAAACCCTGTTTATAACAGATGATCAAAGATTTAAGAGAATTAGATTCCCCCCTTGTGTTCATCTAATGGATGTGCCTTAGCAGGTGATAACTGTACTTAGAGGTGACCTGTCACCTACACAACACAGGAACCTATTTTCTGAGTTCACCAGCAACTTGTGACCTCACTGAGGTATGAGGCATTCTATAATTTATGCCTCTGTAATGCCAGCGGGATCCCGCAGACTTGATAAACCAGGCCTCGTAACAAAAATGTGAACAGAGTCAATGTAGCAGAAAAAAAGCAGTAACATGAAGCTCGCTTTGTATTGTTTGAGCACAACAAAATTCATTCCATTGGTTCTACTTAGGGCGCTTTCACACTGTGCATTTCTTTATGCGTTTTTGGTTTTTTTGCAGAAATGCACAGTAGTTAATGCTGTGCATTTCAGAAAAAAACACATCAAGCGCACCGTGTGAAAGCGCCGTTAGCCTAGGTCTGCACAGCATGGGACAAAAAACTCGTCGAAAACCAAAACCTAAAAACCACTTTGAAGTATTTTGTCAGTGTTTTTTGTCCAAAGCAGCTGGGTTTCCAATGAGGTTTTTGGATGGTTTTTGGGCAGTTTTTAATGTTTGCAAAATTATATACCTTGTTTAAACACCTGGCCAGTTTTTCAGCAGAACCTTCCAAAAACTGCACCAAAAACTGTCCGGCAGTTTACATAGACTTTAATAGTAAATTGTCGTCTGGACGAATACAGGTCTTTTTTTTTTTTTTTTTTTTTTTGTATTAAAGGGAATGTGTCATCAAAAAATGAGTCATTGTTTAAGTCACATTTTTATGTTAAACACATTTTTTAGGAATTTTTGGTTGTGTTTTTTTAAATTTTTCATATCACTTTCAATATTTTTTAATAATTCTTAAGTCTTGCAGTTTTCACTTTGGCCACTAGGCCTTATTTGCACTGCTTTAACAGCAGTCAGAGAGATGCTTTACAGTAGCTTCATGCACATAGGAGAATTAAAGGGTTTCTTCCAGGACGTGAGATAATAACCTCCTTATCAGCACAGAGTAGAATATAAACAAATCACGCTGAGACGTGAAAGATGCAGGTTTGAGATGGAGTGGGTGAGAAGAGAGATAGGAATAATGGAGCGTCTCAAAACTTAACTCAAATAATAACATTACAACAGTGGATTATCTATACAGCCAGACACAGGCTCATACACTGCACTTTCTCCCCAGTCCCTTGAAAGCTCATTCGTTTTCCCTGTCATCAGATAAGGAGTGTTTCACGCAAGCGCAGCCTGTCAGCTCCTCTGGTCGTGTCTAATGCAAACTTTCAGGTAACTAAGGGAACTGAGAAATGCTGTAGCTCTCACAGGCTTCGCTTTTTGTAATCACATATATTTAGAAAAGTGATTAAATACCCATTTTGGAGGATCCCACTTCAACAATACATCGTGGCAAAACCCCTTTAAGACTGACTCAGTCCCATTCACTTCTATAGGAGAATTTTCTAGTCATGCTCTGTGACCTGGGAAGAAGTCAGTGTGCAGGGAGGTGAAAGGGTGAACTGTGACTATCTCCTCTTGTGACTGGTAGATCCTGTGTTACCTATTCACACTATTGTCTACTTTCAGTTTGACCCTCTTTGTGCTGATAATGAGCAGACAACTGAGAATCTTTCTGTACAGAACAGGAAGTGTCAGACTATTATAAAGTGAAAACTGCAGGACTTAAGAATTATTAAAAAATATTGAAAATGATATGGAGAATTTAAAAAAAAAAAAAATAAATCTTAAATGTTTTGAACATAAAAATGTGAGTTAAACAATATGTCATTTTGATGACACATTCCCTATAAAGTGTATGTGGACGTTTTTCCGTCGGATTTTCAGCGGTTTCAAAATACTAAAACCGACGTAAATTTGACTGGAAACCTCTGTTGTGTAGACACAGACTTAGAATTCAGTGCAATGAAAAAAGTTATGTTTTTCCCTTTAAGAAATGTGTTCTTAAGGAACTATGGGTCTGTAAATGCAGTAATCCTGGGTGTAATCCCCCCTTGTGTGTCCATCATGTGTGGGATTGCATGAATTCTTGGTGACTGTCATGACTGTCCCTGCCCCATCTTGGTGCTAAACCTGAACAATGTTACTTTTATTTTACAGGCTTTTCTTTCCTTCTTGCACTTTTTTGTTTTTCTAATTATTTACTAGTTATGCAAATGTACATTTAGTTATTAAACTTCATTACTTCTTAGGCAAGTGCTAAACCGCTTGTGTGATCCAAATGTTGTGTGCAGTTCCTGCCCGCCAAGCTAGTACACAAAGATCTGTTTCCATAGACTTCTATAGTTCTCAACTTGCACAACTTAATGTGATCAGTTGATTAATTTGGGTGAGGCCACACAGTGTGAATGCATAGCGGTCTGTATCCACACCATCAAGTTTCTATATTTGTTAGGTTCAGTGCACACTGCGTTTGCCCATACATCAAAACGTGTACGTTAGAATGTATACGTTAAACGTATGCCAAACGTGCATGGTTTGGAGCAGACGTTTGACATCCGCTTTTTTTCTTTTTACTAGCTTTTCTATTGGCTGTCACCCGTTTTTCCTTGCTATTTGATTTAGTAGCTTTGTTACTTAGTGATGGATACCAACACATACGTTTGCAACATGGGCACAAACACTAGGATCCGTTTTCCATTGGTATGCATTGTAGAAAAAAAGTATATTGTAACGTATACTTTTTTTTTAAAACTTGAAAAAGCTCAGCACCCTGCACCCGTTAAAATTAACCGCATATTTGACGGAAAGTGTAAAAACAGACACTATACCAATGCATCCGTCCACCTCAGTAGTCAATGAACATGTTAACGCATCCGTTCTCCCTTCCGTCAGAACGGATCCGTCATCCGTTCAAAATAGCGCAGTGTGCACTGAGCATTGATGGCAGAACCACAGTGTAATGTCGGTGCTGTGTTCAGCATGTTCCTGTGTTGGCCATGTAATTTAATTGGTTCATCCGCATGCAGATCGTGATAGCACTATGGGTTAGTTGAATCGCATTAGGTTAAGGCAGCCATAAAAAAAAATTCTTGTTCATGTGGAAGCAATATACAAACAGTAAACACACAATTTTAGCCACAGGTGAACTGATAAATTTGATTAGTAGAGCCCAGTTTCTGCCTCAGTCAGGGAATCTCCTCAATCTTCCCCCTTCAGCTCACAAACAATACAACCAGAGGCTTATAGTGCAAAATTCAATAGTAATTTTTACTTGAATGAATATTCACGCTTGCTGTATATCTTGTGGACCACAACGTCCTAATACAGTCTATCGTCGTGAATACACAAAGAATGTGGGCAATACTTAGCTGCAACTCAGCGTATCCTGCAATAGTTGCGATTCCAGCAGCAGCTGACACAGAAGCGTCCTCACTCCACGCCACCCGGCAACATAATAGTAATCAAAAAGCAAATCGCAAAATGACTACTAGTAAAGAACAGATCTAAACACGTCACTGCAACGTTTTGAAATGAAAAAAACTGCATACAGCATAAGGTGCTTTAAGCGCAAGCGCATTGTGTGGCCTTACGCTTTCACACTTGCAGAGTGCAATTTTCCAGAAATGGCTGCTGCAGCCCACAGGCTCCAGTATGCATCAAAGCCAGATGACAGCTGCAGATTTAATGTCACCCTAATTTTAATTCTTGCGCCCACAGAAATGCATCAACCAAATGCACCCGCACTACAAGTACAACAGTCATGCACTAGTGACACTCCAAGAATAATCAACGCCAAGACATGACTTTTCCCATTTACTTCCACTGCAATTTGGACACTCTGTCTAGCAATGACCTTAGAAAACGCCCCAAACTCTTGCAAGTATTCATCATCTGATGTATTTACCAACCTAGATAGAGGGGATGAATGATATATTCATAACCTAAATAACCTTATAGTAAAGCATTAGAGTACCAACATGTACAACAGGGGTTCTTCAAGGTGATACATATGGGACCATGCAGTAAGGAGGAACCAATGGGGTGTCATTTTAACTAAACTTGGGAAATTCCAACTTAAATATTTATTATATATTAATAGTATTTTGTATAATATTTTCATTAACAGTTTCCAGAGAAACACAATGAAACTGGGTCACCACTTAAAGGGCACTTCACAATTAAGCAAATGCTCCCATGTTAGCTGATCACACCCTATTTTTTCCTGCTGGCCTCATGCCCCAATATAAAAACCTCTGCTTTTTTCTATATAAGGTATGTACTATATTTATCAGACCATAAGACTTTTATGCTTAAAGGAGCAATCTAGTATTTCCACAAATAGTGCCACACTTGTCAATGAGCTGTAGATTGCAGCTCAGTCTAAGTCATTTTAATAAAGCCAAGAAACAATACCAGACACAACCCCTAGAACAAGTGTGGAGCGGTTATTTGGGGAAAAAAGACATGTTTTTCGAATCCTAAAAATCCCAGATGGGTATATTCACACGGGGTGTAATTGTTCCCAATTTTCTGTGGTGGATTCTTATTCAGAAAAACTGCAGCATTATTCAGTAATAACAATGTGGATGGGATTTTTAAAAATATCATCCACATGCTGCAGGAAAAAATCTGCCTGGAATTTATGATGCAAATTTATTGTAGATTTTCCCCATTAACTTCTATGGGGAACTGAAAATCCACAAATATCCATAGGTACATATTTTTCTTGTATGGAAAAAAAAAATCTAAATTTTATTTACATTTTTTTTTTGTGATGAATTTACATAGTACCCTATCAAATCTGTGCCAAGATCTGCACAATTTCTTGCATATTTACCAGTAGAGATTTACTTGCAGGATTTTGTGCTGCAGAAAATCCAGTATTTCTGCACATAACAGCTATTAATAGTTATTTATCTAATCATCCAAATTAGAAACCACTTTTTTTGTTTTATTTTACTCCAAGGTGTTTTATAGTCTGAAAAATACAGAAACTTTTTACATTTTTGCAGGATAAGGTATCGTTAGTGAATTGTAAGTGCACTTTTATTTAAACACCCTTTACTTACCACGTTGTGTTTAGAGGTGCTGATAAATGGTGCTGAGATACTATTTTACGAGGAAAATTTTTACTGTTCTTCATTGTTAAAAATAAGGAATAGGAGAATTCCAGTTGCCTTTAAAAGTTCTGCTATTTCAAGTTCCATATTGTGCCCATAAAGAACACCGTTATTCAGCTTGGTGTCTCTGCTCAGTAGTCACCATTTTTATGAGGCAGAAATGTGCACAAAGCCGTTGTCACTTCCCTTTCTTCTCTTGTGTGTATGGCCGAGCATGAGATATTAGCGAGCAAAGCTTGCCCCATAAAACGGAGAATATGAACTCGGCCCCATCCTGAGAAATGATGGGAGCAGTGTTTCTTAATATGTTTTTATTATGTAATTTGGAACGGTTTACCATATCACAAAGGTCAATATGGATTGCTACTGGAATTGCTCTTTTGCCATCGTTGGACCTCATTTATCAAAAGTGGCCCTGTTGCCTTTAGCAGCTTATAGCAACCCATCAGAGCTCTGCTTTTATTTCTTAAACCGCTATGTAAAAATGTAAGCTACCCTGTGATGGGTTGCTATGACAGTTTGCCTGTTACACAGTCTTGATAAATAGGGACCATTGTTTTAAAGAGTCTAACTCATGGCGGTGACCTACTCCCTAAGTTTGTGGCATTAATGACTAAACTTCTAAAACAGAGGCAACTTTTACCTTCCGCGCACTAATAATTTCATGTGTATCATTTCCCTTCCTTTTTAAAGTTTCTTCTGTAATGTAAGAAAAATAATTTAACTTTCCCTGTTGCTAAAGAAATTCTTTATAGAAATGCCTAAATTATTGCTGAACTTGTTAATTATTTTATTTCGTTACTTTGTAGTTTTTTTATGCATTATGTAAATTGGTGCAAACCAATGAATGGAACAAAATAAAAAAAATCCTTATGTTTTTATCATGGTTTTATTTACATTTCTTTTTGTATTTTATTTCTTTCAATTTTTCCTTATTACTATGGACGGGGTCGACCCCTGCATGACCACAACATATTCACGGAGCACATATACCCTATGCTGCTAGGGATATAATGCTAGCCATAGAGGGTGACACAGTCATCCACGAGGAGTAAGGAGTTTTAAGAGTAGGATAAGGGTATGTTCACACGCCGTTTGTTAAATATGTTTTTGGGTACATTTTACATATCGACAAAGGGACTCCAAAACGTATCTAACAATGTGTGATTTACATTGAAATCAATGTAAAATACGTATCCTTGTTTAGATGATATGTTTTACATATGTTTTTGCATTGCGTAAAACAGATGCACTCAAAGAATTGACATTTCAATTCTTGATCTGTTTTACGCATTGAAAAGCCCAAGGAAACAATAAAGATACGTTTTTGGATGCGTTTGACACAATATGTTTTTACATATTGCAAAAACTTAACCAAGACGCCGTGTGAACATAGCCTAAGACATTACATAAACTGGACAACCATGGTGTAGTACTGAACCATGCAGATGTGCATTTCCACATGATCTTAATTGATTAACCACAGCTTGGTTCTACCTGTAAAAACCGGGTGTCCAATAATAATATTCACAGATATTCATCATTAGCTGCATAATTTTATGGGCCTGTCTACACTATAGTTCCATTTGGTTTTTGATACCTATTCTGTGTAAATTGATATAGCTCTACACTGTGTAACTAAAAACTACTGAAACACTAAATCCAAAATCTGCACCAAAAATGTATACCAAGTTAAGAAACCTTAGTTTTTGTGTACAATACTGTTCAAATCCATCAAAATATATAATCCAACAACTATTTTGTCCTTTATCGTGTGGACACAGCCTACAGTTTGAAAATTGGCTGGCTCTTATCAATCAGAGGTGCTGCTGCCTTGTTGTTCTTCCATAAGGCTCTGAACTGTTAGGTTATGTTCACACGGCGTGTTGGTTCCGCTTTGGAGCCGAAAAACGTATTCAAAAGCGCAGATGCACGTTTGGATGCGTTTTGGCTGCAGCAGGAACGCACCTTATAGTTTTAAATAGAGCGTCTGCTGCGTCTTTCGGATCAAGAATTGACATGAGATTCTTTGAACGGATCTGAAAGATGTATGTAAAACACACATCAGCGATCACTTGTCTAAACGCCGATGCGTGTTTTATAGTGAAAGCAATGTAAATCACACTGCACATTGTTTTTGGGTGCAAAACGTGGATCCAAGAAAGCATCTAAAAAGGGATCCAAAATCAGATCCAACACGTCGTGTGACCATACCTTTAGGGGCCTTTACAGGTGTTGGAGCCTAAAATCGCATCCAAAAACGCAGCGTCGATTGGATCCTAAAAAGATCCAACATGTATCCAACACACAACTGCATGTTTGGATGTGTGTTGGATGCAGCAGGATCGCACCCTATAGTGTAAAATAGGGCTCCTGCTGCATCTTTACACAATGAGACATGCATCGATGATCACTCGTGCAGGGCTGTCTTAACAGCACTATGGGCCCCTGTGCAGAGCTGTGTACTGGGCCGGCCCCCGCCTCCCCCCTCAAAAAAACAAACAAAACTCAAACAAAAACAGAATAAACAATACCAGCTCAGGTCACTATTACTTGACAGAGACTATAGCACTGATGGAATATAGAAGCAAAATAACCCCTGACACCAGGGACTCCGGAGCCGTCATCTCTGATCAGTCGTTCTCTGAATCGTTCTTTTCCCTTTTCCTCTCCTTCCGTCCAGACCGACATGATAACTTCTCCAGGCTGCAACTCGTCCCTGCAGAATGGAACACACAAACATCTTAGTATCCTCACTTTATCAACACTTCACTGCCGATTCTTACCTCAGTTATGGGCGCCCCACATTTAGTAAATACGTAGTAATGCTGCCCACCATTAAGTAGGTAGGTTTACAGGCTCACTGTAGGTAGATATGCGGCCCATGTAGGTAGGTTTATAGCCCTCTGTAGATTGTAGGCCCCCCTGTAATATCTCCACCATATATTGTAAGCCACCCTGTATTATTCCCCCATAGATTGTAGGGCCCTCCTGTATTATCCCCTCATAGATAGGGCCACTAATTAGCCAGGCAGGGCCAGTAATTAGGGCAAGTAGGGGCCAGTAATTATTAAAAAAAAAAAAATTGAAAATGAATAAATACTTACTTGATGCTTCCTCCTCTTCTCCTGCTCTGGGGCGGCCGCTCTCACCCGAGTGTGGGCCACGGAGCAGGCGCGCGATGACGTCATCACATCGCGCACCTGCTGCGCGGACTCCTGGGAGCTCAATGGCCGGGATCAGAAGATCTCGGCTGTTCTGCCTCAGCCGCTGCCTGCGCCGCGCGGTGCAAGGGGCGGCCATGATGGCTGCATGGCTGGGTCTGTGACCGAGCCGTGTGGCGAGGGGTAGGGGTGGGGGAGGGGCCACCTGCGCCACAGACCGGCACCGATACTCGGGGCCTGCCGGGGGGGAAACCCCGGCCCCCCCCGGCGACCCTCCGTGCCGGCGCTGCGGCCCAGATCCCGGCTGCCCACCGGGCAGAGCCTGGCTGTCGCTCCACCGGGAAGGGTAGTGGGCGGCTGCCTGGGAGGGCCCCCTGAGCCTGTGGGGACCCCGGGAAACCGCCTACCTTGCCCAATGGAAGAGATGACCCTGCACTCGTGTGAACACTGATACATTTTTCATATTAAAAGCAATGTAAAATCACATTGCTCATTATTAGATACATGTTTGGGTCTGTTTGGGGTCCTACAGATGCATCCAAACACGCATCTATAAACGTATGTAGACATGGACTCAACACGCCGTGTGAACATACCCTTAAACTTCTAAAAACTACTAAAATGAATCCAGCAGCTGTGTCTGACCACCACATGACTAGGACAGATTATTAGCCTTAGGGTGTGTTTACATACGTTTATAGATGCGTGTTTGGATCCGTCTGTCAGACCCAAACACGCATCCAACAATGTGCAGTGTGATTTATATTGCTTTCAATGTAAAACCAACATCGACGTTCAGACAAGTGATCGCTGATGCGTGTTTACTTGCATCTTTCTGATACGTCTTTCCGATCCGTTCCAAGAATTGACATGCCAATTCTTGATCCGAAAGATGCAGCAAGGGCCCTATTTAAAACTACAGGGTGAGATCCTGCTGCAGCCGAAACGTATCCAAACACGCACCTGTGTGTTTGATGCGTTTTGGATCCAACTGACGCAGCACTTTTGGATGCGATTTTCTATCCAAAATGGATCCAAAAGATTGTGTGAACATACCCTTATACAAGACATAAAGATTTCCATTTATATTGGGTTTATACATCCATGAACGGCTACATTAAATCAATTACATATCAGAAGTACAGTAGGAGTCAGTGCACATGTGACAGAAATGATGAGGATTTTCTTGCAGGTTTTGGTACAGATTTATTGTGGAACTGCAGCTGTGGATTTATGTGAGGAATAGTTAGAGGGGTTTTAGAGGACTTTTAAAAACCTCCGTACTGCGATATTGTAACTTGGAGGGTGTGGTCGGGGCAGCCTGCGGAGTTAGGGGAGGGGTTAAATTTGAATGTATTTGTGGTTACTGCTGTTTTTCTTTCTGTTCTTTGATGAATTAAAGGGGTTTTGCCAGGACGTGCCTTATCTGCTAAGAAGCAAATGTAAACAAGCCAAGGAGCTGAGAGAGAGAGAGACAGACAGACAGCCAGAGCACAGAGCTGCATAAGGGATCGTGTGAAATGTTCACTCAAATAATAAAACTACAACTAGTGGATTCTGTATACAAAAGAAAACAGCTTTCTCCACAGCAGCTTGAAAGCTTCTTCATGTTCTCTGCCATCAGATAAAGCAAGGATCTACTCAGATAATCACACTACAACTAGTGGATTCTGTATTCAAAAAACAACATATTTCTACCCGGTGCCTTGAAAGCTTCTGCAGCTCAGTCTCATCAGATAAGAAGCTTCTCTGCGCAAGCCCGGCCAGCAGCTCTTGTCAGGTCGTATCTAATAGAAGCTTTGAAGTAACTAAGGGCAGGTAAGGCAGCCTGTAGCTCTCTCAGGCTTCACTTTTTTTAATCACATATATTTAGAAAAGTGATTAAATACCCATTTTGGAGAATCCCACGTCAACATTACATCGTGGCAGAACCCCTTTAACTACGCCTTTATTGCTTTGCCCGCTACACAGTCACACTCGAGAGCGGGGATGTGCTTCATATCATTGTGAATGACCTCAAATAGTGGTCTATGGCGAACGTACAAAATTTTTTTTTCTTGCAATTTAAAAATGACAACAATTTGCTGCTTGAAAATGTTTATTGTATTTCTATGCAATGATGTCAATAAAAATGTTTGAAAAAAAAAAAAACCCTCCCTCCTCCCCCTGTGCTAAAATAGAAAACCGATACTTAGCTCCGCCATCACCACCGTTCCAGCGCTGTCAGAGCTGCAGTGTTGCCCCCCGATCCCTCACTGATTACATCACGGTCATGATTCCCATGAGGCTGCAGCCAATCACTGACCTCTGTGTTCACATGCCGTACATGCAAGCGATTCATGAATGGGATGTCAGAGACCAGAGGGGGGATTGGACCTCAGGCAGTGCTAGAACGACTGTGGTGGGAGAGGTAAGTATGGGTTATTTTCCATGTTAGCACATTGGCAGGTATTTAAAAGTCTTTGAAAATCCCTAAAAATTTAGAAAAAAAAATCTATATATTTAGAATCCACAGTGTTTCTGATACAAAATCCACAACAACTGTAGATTCATTGTGGGTTTTGATTTTCCACATGAAAATATGCAACATATATATGTTCTATGTGCACTATAACCCTAAAGCTGAGTTCACATTTGTATTATTGGTTTAAAAAATGCATCAGAGTTTTTTAATTGATTCATATTTCTCCTAGGTGTTACAAATGTGAGTTGGCTAAAAAAATAAAACGCACGCACGCACGCACGCACACACACACACCTTTTTAACCTCTTAATCACCAGGCCTCAAAAAGGTCTTAATGACCAGCTACATTTTTTTAGTTTTTGCCTGCCTTTTTTTTAAGGGGCCGTTCACACGGCTTATTCTGGGACTGATTCCAGCCGTACTGCGCGCCATATTTGCGCTGCAATACGGCTGGAATCCGTCCCAGTCATTACGGTAATCCACAGTTCTCATAGAGAACTATGGATTCCGTCTCTCTCCTTCCCGCTTGGCGAATACGCAGAGCGGGGAGAAAGTGACATGCACATTATTTAGGGCGTGTACGTGCCGTGAATGACGACTGTCTATGGGGCCGGCCAAATGCCGGACCCCCCGCACTGCCCCCGCAGCATAGCTGCCGGTGTAATTGCGGGGCGAAATCCGTCCCCGCAATTACGCCGGCAATAAGCCTAATAGTCATAACTTTTTTTATTTTTTCAATGAAGCAGTTGTACGAGGACTTGTTTTATGCAGGAGAAGTTGTGTTTTAGGGGGCGTAGTTTAAATTTACATATAAAGTTCTGTGTAACTTTGTAAACAAAATTTTTTAGGCATGAACATAAAGTGTTTCTCTGAATTTGTTTACTTTAAATTTTTAAAAATTTAAAACTAAGCAACCTGATTAATTCTACAGGTTATTACGGTCGTTTGGACACCTAATATGTTTATTCTTTTTTGTATGCACAGTAATTTTTTATTAAATATTTAATTGTATTTTTTTAACACTTTTGTGTTTTTTCCTTTTTTTTGTTTTTAGATCCCATTAAGAAATAACTATTATACAATTTTTTTTATTTTTACACTTAGTAATGTATTAGCATAGTCCTGTATTTTAATACATTACACTATGTGTCCGTATGACACAGGCTGCTGTCAGGGCAACACACAGCGGTCCACTTGTATTAATGCTGTCTATAAGTTAGACAGCATAAACTTAGAGCTTGTCCCCATGGTCCGGGTTTTCACCCAGTTTTACAGACGGTTTCCGGTTTTGAAAGTCGTTTGTAAACCAGGAGTCAACCTTTTACATGGACTTCAATGGAAAATCCCCACTGCACGTTGTTTTACACTGCCGGCGGTCCGAAAAACATAGAACATGTTCATTCTTCCGCCAGGTTTTCGGGGGGAACATGAATATGTCGGCACGAAGGGGGAGGGCATGAATCCGCAAACCGCGGACAAAAACCATCCCCCACGTGCCGTTTACACGGCCCCTAAACAGAGCAAATACCGGTCGGGATTTCCGACCGGTATTTGTCCTGTGCCGTGTAAACGGCCCCTTAGACAACCAGTCTAAAAATGCACCAATTTTTCAAAGTGTCTCATGCTGCTTGAGTTATTGGTACATGCTATGCCAAAATTGCGCATTTTTAGACATTTTTCTGGTGCAACCACATTAGTAAATGCGGGCTACTGTACCCTGACAGTAGGTTTACTATGTAGACAGCCCTGGGGCTACACAAGGTCCTCAGGGCTGACTGCATAGACATTCCACAGGCTCCACCAGGCACTGGGACTCCCAATGACCTGATGGAGCAGGAGAATTCCATTTCATTATGCTGCGGTAACGGATCTTGGCAATCAAAGGGTTAAACAGCGGGATTCGGAGGCTTCCTCTGGTCCCTGCTGTTCACAGAGACTGCTTTAGGAACAGAGATGTTAAGCACAGCTCTTCTCCTAGTGCAGTTGCAGTGTTGGGAGCCGCAAAATCCCTCTGTCTGCAGCAACGTCTTTTGGCGTCACTGCCAACAGAGAATACAAACTGCCCACCGTCAAAAGGCAGTGGGTGGTTGTTTAGGGGTTAAAAGCACAGGTGTTTCCGTTTTTACTGCATGTGCTTTGGATACACCTTAATCTACTGCATTAAATTTTTAAAAAGCAACGTATGAGCCCAGACACTTGTTTTATACGCACCCATAAAATTTTTTACCTTGGTGCCCATAACAACCAATCATGTCTTATACTGCTCTGGCAAAAAAAAAAAAAACAGGATTGTGATTGGTATAGGCAACAGAAGAAGGACAGCATAGTGGCTCAGTGGTTAGCACTGTTGCCTTGCCGCGCTCGGATCCTGGGTTAAAATTCCACCAAGAAGTTTCTATGTTATTCCCCTGTTTGTGTGGGTTTTCTCTGGGTATACTGGTTTATCCTACACTCCAAAAACATACAGACAGGTTTACCTGGAATTCCCATTGTGAGCCCCATTGGGTACACGGAGCAACGCGAGTACTGACAATCTCTGTACTGTGCTGTGGAAAATAATGGCGCTATTTAAATGAATAAAATACTTCAAGTAGCCTTATAGCATAGGGCCTTATTTGAACATAAATGAAATTAAGGGATTGTCTCACTACAAGGATTGCTTTTTATGTTAAAAAGTCACTTTGCAATATGTGTCTATTAACAGTGTCCTACCTATTCCTAGATGTCCCTTCTTGTATGGGCTGCACCAGCTCCTCAGGTCACTATAACTACAGGAAAAATATCAAAATATGAGGTATAACTACAGACCTGTTTGATCTCTCCTGATAGGCTGCCAATGCTGGTTGCTATAGCTACAGACCTGGTGTCCTCAGCAAGCCAGTAAAGATGCCCCTGAATTCAAAAATGAAACTGAGAAAACAGGACAGAGTTAGGATGAATGGATGTAGTGAGACAACCCATTTAACTGTATTCGGTGATATGGAGAAGGTGCAGAACATGGGGAATGTTGCCGCAGTGTATGTAATGAATCCCCATACAAACTTGTTGTATAGCAATTGTAGGAAGAATTATGAAGCATAACACAGAACAACATCCATATGGACCATAGTGTAATAGCTCCATATAGTTCACTGTATTACAGCCTGACCTTAAACATCAGAACATGCCTGAAATGAATACATTATTTTGCACTTTAACGGCTATTCCCAAGACACACATTGATGGCGTATTGATAGGATATGCCTCAGTGTGTGATAGCGGTGAATAGAATAGAGGCGGGACCTGCACCTATTTCAAGAAAGGTGGTCAGAACGGTCCCATGAATTTCAATGGGAGTTCCAAGTACAGATGAGCATGCCACTTGGCTGTACTTAGAACTGCTATTGAAATCAGTGGAAGATTTCCAACCATCTCTCCGTGTTAAACGGAGGCTATCAGGAGCCCGTTCTCAAGATAGGTGCGGGTTTCAGAGGTGGAACCTGCGCCTATCACAAATTGATGGCTTATCCTATCGATACGTCTTCAATGTGTGTGGTAGGAACACCCATTTAACCTGAGCAGACGATGAAAGGTTCACTTCTTCATACAGACACAAATGTTTCTATAACACATGACATGATTTCTGGCCATTCCCCCCTCTTGTAGTGTTCACCGAGATAAAATCCAACGATATTACATCATCGCCGCTGTCCACACAGCGGATACTTCATTGTGCAGCAAAAATTCTCCTGAGATTAGCACAAATCCACAGCTTAACATCTTACCTCTTATACTCCCGGATCAGCTATTTCAGCTAATGAGAAACTGTCTATTTCAGTCTCCTATGTACAAGGACAAACTGGAAACACTTGAAGAAAGAAGGAAAGATTACTCAGAACAATCTCTAATGAATGAGAGGCAACAACGTATCCAGAGCCAACTGGTTACTAAAATACCCTGCTCAGGTCAGGCCCAGGCACAGTGTCATAGTTGTATTAGGGGCCGTTTACACGGCAGTGGACAAATACCGGCCGGTTGGTTTGCCGGCCGGTATTTCTCCGGTTTTGCGGCCGTCCCCACGGGGGACGGCTTTTCTCTGCGATGAGCAAAAAACAGCCCTCCCCCCTCCCATTGAGATGCACATGTTCCGTCTGGAAACCGGGCGGAAAACCCGTGCAGTGGGGACTGCTGCACGGGTTTTCCATAGAGCACAATTGTGCTCATTTTCAGCCGGTTTTTCAGGCGGTCTGAAAAAACCGAAAAACCGGCTGAAAAACCGGCTGAAAACCCGTGCAGTGGGGACATGCCCTTACTTTCCATAGGGGGTTAGAATTATAGTAGTTGTACTAGTTATTTTAGTTTCTCTACATAAGGGGAAGCGTATTATTTCAGTTATATTTTTGTACGTAATAGGAAGTTAAATAGGTTATATTCTTGTACATGAGGGCAGTATTATACCACACAGTCGAGTCATAGTTTTATGACCACCAGCTAATATCCAGAGTAACTGCTGTGTGCAACACGAACAGCAGCTGGATGGGCTGGGAGAGACTCCGTAAGGTCCTGGTGGGTTGACACAGGTAATTTCAGATGATTGTCAACAGGTTGCCTTCTCCGAATCAGGTTTTCTGCTTCAATGAACAGATGGATGTTGGCGTATTAACAAACACCCTGCAGCCATTGCTGGTTGGTGGTGGCAGCGTTATGGTCTGGGAAATGTTTTTGTGGCATTCTCATCCATGTGGAAGGTGTTCTCAGCCATATTGGTATGAATCCTTTGTTGCAGAACACATACACCCATTCATGCTGATTGTCTTTCCTGGGGCTGCAGAGGCGGGACGACAGGTAGGCAGAGATAGGCGATCGCCTAGGGCGCCTACCTCTGCCTATCCCTAAGGAGCGCAGGCAGGGCGCCGAACCTCGCCGGGCTCCAGGCCGCTGCCATGGGCCTGAAGCACCGGCTGGATCCTACGGTAAGTCACGGTCCGACACAGCAGGGCTGCCGGGTCCTCATAGCGCTGAGGACCCGCCGCGGCCCCGTGCGGCTCAGCTGGTAGCGTCACGATGAAGTGATGTCATCGCGACGTTGCCTCACCTCGGGCGCACAGCGCGTCATAGGCCGTGTGCCCGAGGAGCTGCTGGAGGAGCGCGCGGCCGGGAAGCAGGTAAGGTGAGTATAAATGTTATTTTTGCCTGCCTGTGGCCCCCATATGCCTGCCTGTGGGCCCCATACGCCTGCCTGTGGGCCCTAGCTATATACCTGCCTGAGCCCCTATAGCTATATAACCTGCCTGAGTGCCCCTATATCAATATACCCGCCTGAGAGTGACCCTATATCTATATACCTGCCTGAGAGTGACCCGATATCTATATACCTGCCTGAGAGTGACCATATATTTATACCTACCTGTCTAAGGGGACAATATACATATACCTGCCTGACTGAGAGGGCATATCTATATACCTGTCTAACTGAGGGGACTTATATACCTATAATTAAGGAGTTACTGGAAATGTGAGGCGTCTAAGATATTTGTGTCCAAATCTGCAGGGACGAGTATTGGCCGGGAGCAATCAGCATTAAGGTGTGAACCGGATGGAGAAGAAAAGGGGAAATGAACGACGCTGATCAGAAATGATGTCTCCGGTGAGTCACTAAATGTAACTGCAGTGTAATCACTTATATTTCTGCAGAGCGTCTACATACAACTAGTATCTACCACTATATGGTCACTGTATGGCGGTGGTATATGTAATCAGGGCCTGTGTACAGCTGATAGGCACATGTGAGGGGTCACGTTTGGTCCGGGTCTGGCAGGATGATTTGATCGTTAAGTAGTAATAGTGTTGGGCCGTGGTTTTGTAGGAGGTTTTTTTAGTCACAATCATTCGTCTGGTAGTTTTGCTCCATGTAGCGGTGGGTTATTTAGTGGCTGTTATGTATAAGGTATTACACGGTCATATGGAGGGGAGCGATTTTGAAAAAGCAAATTTTTCAGGGCTGATTTTCATTGTGCAGTGACTGCTGAGTGGATGGACGGGATCTATGTGGACTATGCAGAAGATTAGTGACAGGACCTGGGGCAGGGGTGAGAGGAATTAGTGTGGGGGGGCTTATTTTTTTTTGGGGGGGGGGCGGATGGGGGGCGCCATTGGCTGTACTTGCCTAGGGCAGCAAAATGCCTTGTCCCGGCCCTGGGCGGATGCGTCTTCTAGCAAGACAATGTGACATCAAACGGCTGGACATATGGTTAAAGTATGACCAAGACTTCCAAGTACTAACCTGGTCTCCTAGGATCCCAGACTTGAACCCAATTGAGCATCTGTAAGAACAACCTCAATGGTATTGTTGGCGCTATAGCTACTCCCCTGTGCACCTGCCAGCAGCTGTGGGATGCACTGCAGTCAGCGTGGCTCCAAATACCTATGACAACCTACCAGGACCTTTTTGAGTCACTCCCCTCTTGTCTACCTGTCCTCCATGCTGCAGCCTGTTCTTAATCTATTTATTAGCTGGTGGTCATAATAATATGACCCAGCTGTGTGGAAAGCAGTATTAACGCTATTATGTTATTAGACAAATTTCTACCCATAAGGGGACTTAGGAATGTAGATCACTTTGTATAGATGTTTTATTTAGCACACACTTGGACCAATTTCATAGGAAACTAATAAACATAACAGTTTTGGAATGTGGGCAAAAAAAGGACACAAAATTAGAAACACACATACTGTAAACCCTCTGCAGATAATATGCCTGGTAAGATTTGTACCCTCATCCCACTGCTGCACGTCAATGGTACTAACCCCTGAACCTTGTCATATGACAAAAATATGTATATAAATCACGGTTTTTGTAACACGTCAAATTGGACAATGGTATCCTGTAGTAAGATGTTAATAACATTGGGTTCACATACGTTTCTTTGCAGTTATGTTCTGTTTTGAGGGGCAACAAAGTAAGAGCATTTGAAAAGCTGCATGTATCAGGCTACAGGCATACGGCAATTGTAAAATACTGTCGGATTCGGTTATAGAATCCGACCAGTATTTTACAATCGGTTTTCGCTTTTTACTGCTTTTTTTGCACGGATTTTGCGATTGGATCTCGGCCGGCCCATTAACATTGCTCAGCTTTTTCAAGTGAAATATGACGGATTATAGAACATGTTCTAAGTTTTTTAAACGGATTTCGGATTTGAAATCCAACCTCAAAAAATCTGAGCTATGTAGACTACAGCTCATCTATTGCACAGATCATCTATTGCAGTCTATGGGGATGACTTACAGTCGGATTTTTGCATATTTCAAATAACGTCTCCGCTTAAAAAAATCAGACAGCAAATCACTGTCGTGTAGACATAGCCTTAGGGACGGTTCACACGGCTTATTCAAGCCATAATTGCGGGATGGATTTCGCTCACAATTACGGCTTGAATAAGGGGTGGGGGCAGCTCCCGGCCCCATAGACATCCATTACCACAGCGCGTTCCCCCCGGAATAATGAAATGTCGCTTTCTCCCCCCTCGCCGTATTCGCCGACGGGGGGGAGAGCCAACCCCATAATTTTCTTGAAAAACTGGGGACCCCCCCTTTAAAAAGGGCTGGACTTCCACCTATTGCGGGCCAGAAAAGGCACGCATTAGGGGTGAAACCCGGCCCCAAAAAAACGGGTAAAGGGTCTCTTAGTACAGTGCTGAGGTTTTAAAGGGGATATGGTTAATATTTTTTGGGCAGGTCAAACTTTTTTTTTTTTTAAAATTTTAAAAACCTCCCTGCAAAATCTGTAGTAAAAATGTGTTTTTTTCGGGGGGTGGCTTACATGGCCGAGTGGGGAAGCGGGTTTTTATAGCCCCCGGCTGAAGATTACTGATCCACCTCACTGAACTCTACCATGGGGGAACCCCCAAAAAAAGGGCAGGAGGGGCCCCCACTAACCCTCGGATCCCTCAGGGACATATTGACCCTCTTTGGCCCAACCAGCCAAAGGGACCAGGAAGATTTTGCGGGCGGGGGCCCCCAAAATGGCCGTGGGGGTCCCTTACCGCTTCCCGGGGCAAGGGATACTGGGGACTTCCCTTGGACCCGTCTACGGCTGGGGCCCGCCGGGGGGAAAGTCCAACCCCGCTGTACCCCCCACTGTTCCCCGGCCTCGGGGGCGGCGCGTCCCTCGCCCGTACCCGGTTTTGTCACTTTTCCCGGCGGGACGAGGCCAGCCCCCGCTCTAACCCGCCGCCGAGGGGACCGAAAAGGGCCCCGCGCACCCACCCGTCCATCGCCGACTCTGCAGGACGGACAAAGTCCTGTCCCCAACCACACCAACACCGCCGCCGAGGGAGCGACAAGACCCGCGCTTCCTCCGCTGACCCCGCGGACAAAACAAGGTCCTGCGGCGCCCCTGCCCCGGGGGATGCGCCACTCCAGGTGGTCGGGCCGAGCCGGGGGGCAGGACACACCCCTGACCCCCGCCGGACCTGACCCCCACCTCTCCCTGCTGCTGCGGGACCCCGCAGCGGGCCCCCCGAGGGGGGTTTCCGCAGCCGACTCCGCCTCTCGCACAGGTTTGGGCGGTGCACCTGGGGGCTTTGTGGACGGGGGGGCCCACCAGTGGCCGTTTCCCTCCTGGCCGCCCTGGGTCGCAAGAAGGAGCGCCCCGCTGCATCACGGGCTACAGGACAATTGCTCCGGGACCCTTTTCCTTTAAATAGCCCTATGCTGGCCCTTTCCCCAGTCGTGTCCGGGGCTTCTCAGGCACACCCCTTTTCCCCAGGACCTTGTAATCCAGCCCCCCCATCACTCCCCCCTGCCTGATGGGCTTGGGGGCTACAGCCCTTTGCCCACCACCGCAGGCTCTCCCCGCAGCCTCTACCTCTGGGGGGCCAGGGCCACAGATGCAGGGGGGGGGAAAGCCCCAGGGGGGGGACCCCCCTCATCCCGGCGGGGCTGGCCTTTTTGGCCCCAAACCCCCCAGGCCCTCTCCCCTTTGCCCACCCTTTCTGGACCTCCCCAGCATGGTCCAGGGTCCTTTTGGGGGGGCCCTGTCATATAAAGGGCCCTCCCGGGTGCTCCGGGAATCTTTGGTGCATTCTCCTCGGCAAGCAGTGCTTCTCCCCGTGCCCCCGTGGGTACATACAGGGCTGGCCCCTCTGGGGTAGCTCACTTTGCAGTTGGGCTACTCTCCACCGATCCTAGGGGCCAACCCCTACTTGCTTTCCTCCCCCCTTCGGGGGCTCTCCAATCCCACAACCCGACTGTTCCTCCAAAACCCAAACATAACCCTGTCACGATGCCGACCTCCACTCTCATTCAGGATTTCCCCACCAACGGAATTTCCCTTATGGCAAAACAGCTTTTTGGTGGACTGAGGAAGCTTTGATCAATTTCTTTCCCCGATCGGTCTACCATTCAAGGAGGGGATGTTTGAAACAATCACATAAACCCTCTTCGGCCTCCCTGGGGAAATTGCAGGGCACGGTACAACAACCCCTCACAATTTTTCCCCTCCAGCAACCGGGACGAGTCGAAAAATAGAGGGAGGAGAAACAACGTCAGGATCAGGGTCCCCCGGGACCCATCCCCTTTCTGTTTTTGTATTCCACCGTCTCCAACTCTTCAAGATACCCCTGGACCAGCCCCACTACGTTCATTGAGCGGACGATCCATAGAGCATTGCCCCCACCTACAAGGATGTCCCCCCCCCAAAGGGGAATTTTTTTTCCCGATACATTTTTTTGTCCCCAAGGAAAAAATAAGCAAAAACCCCATGGGCGGCGGTCTTTGCAGTATCAAGATCGACCATACAAATTTTCCCGACCTTTCGCCCATACCCTGGGGGAAAAGGGCTCTACTTAAACCAATTCCCTGTGCTGCGGGAAAAAATTTAAACCTACGTGGGGCTTCCCCTTTGCCCAGTAACTCAGGATGACCGCATTTAACCCTGCGCCTCCCGAAGAGTACCAAATTTCCCTAGGCTTGCATTTTCCCAAATATTTCCCTCCTGGGGCCCTTGTATTGTTTATCCCAGGGGAGGGGGAGGGGTCCCCGGGCCCTCGCAAGTTCTCGCGGGGATGATCCGGGACTCCCGCCCCGAAAGCCCCGCTCTAAGGGGAAAAGCTCAGTAAAAACTATTTGGGCTGGGGCCTCACCCGTTACCCCACTTTTGTTTCCGCCTGAGGGGCGTTTTATATGTGATTGTTTTCCCCATGGGGCCAACTGTTGCTATAATATGTTTTTTTCTGCGTATTCATGTTTTCATTTAGCAAAGTTTGGATGTCAGCTAAATACCGTCAAAATTTCCGGGAGTTACTTTCCATTAGCCCGTTTTTCCCTTTCCCCCCAAATAGGGCTAGGAATCCATGCGGCCCCCTGTCCCCTTTTTCGGGGCTTCCTTTTTTGTTTTTGGGGTTCTTAAATGGTTTTTGCAGGGGGACAAAATTCCTTTTTTTTCCCCGCTTTCTTTGGTTGTTTTTTTTTTTTTCTTTTCCCCTTCTTTATCTGTTTTCCCTCCCGTCGAGCCCGGGGGCAAAAATGGGCACAAGGGTTTTTTTGCCCCCTTGCTGATTAAATGGGGGACCTCAAGATAGGTCCTTCAAGGGCCCAAGGGGTTTGAACATACCCCAGAAGCATGCCAAATCCTCTACTTTCCACCGCAAAAGGGCCAGATTGTAGTTTTCGGAACACATTTTAAAGTAAAATGTCCCTTAATTAAAGAAGAATTTCCCCCCTTGGCATTTTGCCAACTGCCCCACTCCCAAATCCCAGGGGGGCCCTATTGCTGTCCATAAGTCCCCCTTTTTCATCTGTACTTGGGTTGTATCCCCCATGCTGAAGCCGACACCAACCGTTTTTAAACATCCTGGCCATGTTTTTACGTCGTAAAAGTATATCCCTAACTCGGGGAACCGGCTTTTTTGTTAGAGGTCCTAGATAAATTGAATTTCCCTCTCAGGGTACGCCCTTTTTCGGGGACTTTACCCACTTTACCCGACTATGGAAACTCCAGGGCGCTCCACATCTCGTACCCGCTATCAAAAGAGTTAAAAAGCCCCGTTTCAATTCCGCTTCGGATGGGGTTTGGGGGCTTCCACCCTCAGATAGGGATTTATTTTTTTTTCCCCTCCCCATAATACATAAATCATCGATAAACTTCTTAACATGGGGCCCTCCCCTGGTTTTGCTCCCCCCTCAAAAGGGGTGTGCTCTGGCGGACCAAGCGCCATTAAGTCACCCCCCCGTCTCCCATTTCTCGTTTTCCCGCTAGATCTTGGGGCTTTAAGAACTTATTGCTGGTGACACCCGGGGGTTTACTGCACTTTGTTTCTGAAACCTGTGGGGGATCACACATCTCCAAAATTTAAATGGAGGGCCCTGAAGTGCTTTTGCGAGGTGTGCTCAACAAGCACGGGAGTCCCCCCAAGAAGGCCGTTCAGCCGCCACGCAAAAGGGTTGCAAGGGTAGCCTCGCTGGAACCTTTCATAAAAAGCCCTACCGGGGGCTGTTGCAGGGTCTACTCATGGCCAGACTTGAAGCGTAACTCTTGAGGCCCCCGGGGTAAACTCCTACAGGTCTGCCTAAGGGGTTTTGAATTTGGAAACAAGAGGCCACCTCCTAAGAGGCACAAGGGTAGATCGCTCAATCCTTTGGGCCCAAGATTAAAAATAGGACAGGGATTTGGCCCCTACCCTGATCGATCGCCAAGGAATTCCGTTCCTACTACCCAATTTATCAACCTCCCTGCGGGGGCCCCCCTCTTCCCCCCCTTAACCGAAGCCCCCTCCCCATTTTCCCCTGTCGCTGAGGGGGTACAACTTTTTTGAGGGACCATTCTCGGAGAGGGAAAGGGGGCTGTCATCAAGACTCCCTGGGGGGGGAAGGCCCCGGCCCCAAAGGCTTTCCAGTAAAATTTTTTAAAACTTTGCTCCCCACCTTAACCCCTGTTCTTTAGAGGCTTTAATAAAGTCTCCACCCCTTCCCTTTTCCAAAAAAAAATGGTTTTGTTATCTGGTCCAAAACTTCATACTGATGAATGGCGCTCGTTTTTTGAAGTGGAATCCAACGGGAAAAAAAACAACCAAAAATCAACTTGAAATACTAGTTGAAAACCCCGTCGTACCATACCATTTTCCATGGTAGAATCTGACAAGCAACTTTTCCTTGTCGCCTGGATGTCCCCTTAGTAACTGCATCTTATGCCTACAATTTACTGTGAATTGCCAAGCTGCACCTGGACTTGCAACTTGAAAGAATGGCAAGTCCAAGTGTATCCGGCAATACTGCTACTCAATGCTAACTATATAGGGTTAAATAGTCAAAGGGTGTGTCATTTTTGGCCTCTGTTTGTCCAGTATACATCTGTACAATGCAAAAAGACAAACACATTTAAGGGGTTTTCGCACCACACTGATTAGCTTTAACCCTTACGCCAGAGTCATTTTTTGGTTCCTGCAGACCCCCGTTTTAAATTGACATGTGCCCTTTTGCAGAAAAACTTTTTCCCAACTTTTACCTTCCATGGATCCGATTTTGGGACCCAACACAACCCAAAAAATGCTGTGTGAAAAACCCCTAAAGGGTTAAACATTTAGGCAAAGGAAAAAAGACATTGCCAAATAATTGCTGTTCCGATTTAGTTTTTTCCTTTAAAATTAGAAAAATTATAACCCCCTGTTGGTACACAAGCTTCCCTAGGTTACTGCCACCTCTTTCTGCTTTAGTCAAGTGGTCGGTTTGGTCTCACTCCCCCCCCTGTTCCTATCAGCACAAGGAACTTTCTTCCTGATAAACTTCAACCCTTTAGAGCTCTGAAGTTCACTGTCCTGCTGTTTAAATCCCTCCATCAACAATGTCCTTTTAATAGACTCGGCTAGGAAAAGCAGAGTTGATATGCCAATCACTGTTATTAAACCGCCCACAGCCTGAACAGGGGTGAGGCCCGAAGTGGCCCTAAAAAGCACTCTGTGACCCATTTAAAAGTGTGGGCACACATACAAACCCCCGGGTCTACAAAAGTGAGTACCCTTCACATTTTGTAAAATTTTTATTACATTTTCTGGGATATACAATGATACTATAAAGTAGTCAGTGTACATCTTAAATAACAGTGTAAATTTGGTCAATGTCTAAACTGCTGGCAACAAAAGTGAGTACACGCCCAAGTGAAAATGGACAAACTGTGCCCACTTTGCTATTTACCCTCCACGGTCTTGTGACTCGTTAGTCACAAAAAAGGGTTCATGTCTAGACTGGTACGTACATTTTGTGTTACGCTCTACACTCTCTCATAGGTCAAGGGGGTTCAAAAGGCAACCCCATGGCAAAGAACTGTTGGGTCTAAAAAAAGAATTGTTATTCTACATAAATATGGCCTAGCTATAAAAAGATTGACAACACAGCGGTTTAACAAGACAGGTTCCACATACCACAGGCCTAACCATGGTCGACCAAAGAAGTGCAATTACTCAGCATCATATTCAGAGATTGTCTTCTCAGAATAGACACAGGAGTGCCACCAACATTGCTGTAGAAGTTAGCGAGGGGTCAGCTGGTGAGTGCTCAGACCATATGCTGCACATTGCATCAAATTGGGTTGCAGGGTGTTACCCAGAAGGGACCTCTTTTAAAGATGATCACAAGAAACCCGCAAACAGTTTGCTAAAAGACAAGCAACTAAGGACTGTATTATCGAACCCCTGTGCTCTGAGTGCGAAAGAAAAAATTATTTGGTTTGATAGAACAAGCGGGTGGGGGGCAGCAACCAGGTGGGGATACAAAGAAATGTGTCTTGTTACAGTTAAGGGTGGAGGGGGTGTCCCTGGTTTGGGGCTGCATATGTGCTGCCGGCTTGGGGGCTACAGTTTTTTAAATTAACCAAGAATGCCCAAAATGGACTAGACATTAGGGACAATGGTCCCCCCCCCTTTTTAAAAATATACTGAAGGTAGTAATCCAACATAACCCCAAACATACCTTCAAAACGACCACTGCCTTGTTAAAAAAAATAAATGAGGGTAAAGGTCCTGGACTGGCCAAGAATGTCTCCAGACCTAAACCGTAGTGAGCATCTGTGGGGCATCATCAAACAGAAGGTGGAGAAGCACAAGGTCTCACTAGCTCTGTGATATCAGCATGGAGGAGTGGAAGAGGATTCCAGTGGCTGCAACCTGTGAAGCTCTACCGAACTCCATGGCCAAGAGAGTTAAGGCAGTGCTGGAAAAGAATGATTGTCATACAAAATATCAATACATTGCGCACAATTTGTCCATTTTCACTTATGAGTGTACTCACTTTTGTTGCCAGCAGTTTAGACATTGATATCTGTGTGGTGAATTATTTTGAGGGCGCCCCATTGACATTCATTACTCGCAGCGCGTATTCGCCGCAAGTAGTTGACATGTCACTTATCTATGAGAACTATGGATTAGCGTAATTTCGGCACGCATCTCATCCGTATTAGAGCGCAAATACACGTCGAAATTACCCCGTGTGAACATAGCCTAAGCTTGGATTTCAGACAAGGATTTGAGGCAGAATCCGCATCAAGAATTGACAATTTTTTTTTTCATTCCTAAGGAAAATCCGCGTTGTGTAAAAGACACTGATTTTCCATAGGAAACAGCATAAGGCTGATTGCAGTTGAATTAGACGCTGATTCCGAGGCAGATCTTGAATCCGCCCCAGAATCTTCGTCCAAATCTGTCGCGAGAATGTACCAAGACATCATATGGACCATACTGCCCCAGGAGACTTTGTGTATTATATGTAACTTTTGTTTTTTTTGGGTTGCTAATAAAGTAGTTCAAATTGTTCCGGTGAGTGGGTAGGGCTGTTAGAGCTTTACCACCACCTGTCAGTTGATTAACAAAGCAGTGCACAGGGCTGTGGAGTCGGTGCCTATTTTGCAGGAGTCGGAGTTGTCATAAAATGGACCGACTCAGACTCCCAAAATATATAACAAGTTGGTCCAGTTAGATCGATGCAGTGCAAAGAGCAAGAGAAATTGGGTCCGGCCAGTGCTACTGCTCCAATATCTTCAGCCGCATCACATGAGGAGTGTAATTGATGACATGGAGCAGGCAAAGCGCTGCCCAAGGGGAAAGATTCTGCTCCCAGGGCAAACAATTTAAAGCAAAATTTTTCACCTGCTTTCAAAAAAGTAGAAAGTTCAAGCATTCATCAAAACGACTGTGGCTGAGGCAATTCCTTTATACTCTTACTTTGTTAGAGATGTTTGCCCCTGTGGTTACCGTTTTTGCCACCAACCCAAGTTAGGTTAGAGGGGTCGTTCTCTAGCCTGGAACTCATGAGATGAGATTGGGGTCATGTATGCAGGTTTCTGATGGAGGCAATACTATTCTCAAACAAATTAAAGAGACTCCCAAATTCCCTGCAGTGTTTTGCATATTTACAATTTTTGTGTTCTAAAGTCATATCCAATAAATATATTTTACACTGACAAGCAAAATGGCAACAATTTTTTTGAACTTGTGACTTTCAGGCTCCATATCTCTCCATCCACTACAGCTTTGTACATGAGGCTACTGAATTTTTATATACAGTCATCTTTACCGATCTTATACATAAATTTGACTTGCAAAATTTAGCATCTGCTCAGTTTCTGCAGATTCTTTCCTTTAACTGCATTGTTACTTTTTTGGGCGCCAAAAAAATCAAAATGTTAATTTTGATTATTTTGTCAGTATTTGGGAAAACCACCTTTGGTTTTAAATACTGCCTGAATTCTTCTGGGCTCTGAATCAGATTCAAGCATATCTTGACCAAAATCTGATCCCAGGTCTCTTCTACACATTCCTAATGTTGGTGCAGACTGGACTTGGTTTACAAATACAGTTTTTTTCTTCAACTCCACCCACAAGTGTTCAAAAAGATAAAAAACATTTTTAACCCTTTTGCTTGTCAGTGTCTGTTCTACCTAAATAGCTTGATTATTGTATCATAAGGGAATAAAACAGCCTGATGTTACCACTTTACTACAGTAAAGTTATCACTTAAACATCCACCATGTATCAGGCAGTCAGGAGTCGAAGGTTTGAGAAATTGAGGAGTCGGGGCTTTGGCTTGCCGACTCCACAGTCCTGGCAGTGCGTGTAAATTGTGGCCCATTAAAAACCCCTGCCGGGCTGGAATTTTGGGCCCCCGTCCCTTTAACCTTTAACACCGCTTTCAGGGCCTTTACTCTATGACAGAGCCCCTTCGTTAGGCTTCTGGGTTGCTAGAGAAGGCATCAGTACCCTGTGATTGTGTCTTTTGGGGCCGTGCAAGAGAGGAGCAATGCGGCAAATAAGGGGTTATCGCTGCAAGCCGAGTGAGCTCGTGGCCAGAGCATGGGGGCCAGCTGTAATATAAAGCTGGTTCCATGCTCAGAGTGTGAGCTTGCACAATCCTCATGATGTACCCATACGTCCGTTTTGCAAAACCTTTCCCCCACGGATGGGGTATGTCAGTTCGAAGGGGTTAAACAGTTTTCTCCTACAATATTAGTTCAACGTAGGGACAGGTAATCGGAAGACTTTTTCCAAATACATTTGATTTTTCTTAAGTCATGAGATAAGAGATTTATCTGCTCTGAGTGCACACAAGTTTATGTGGTTACCTGACCATAACTCTGCTATCTGATTAGAGCAGAAAGTGATGCCACCACGGTCAGGAGAGCTCACTTTGAGCAGACTATCTCTAACAAGATTAGCTTTTGTTTACAGATAAGCAATTGTTTTCACTCCTCAGAGCACTTGCATCTTTGTTTGTTTACTGAAGATTAAATCTCCTGCAGGGCTCTTTGTAATGTCTCAGCTGGTTACAGAGAAGCTAAATATGCTAACCATTGCTACAGGACAACCCACAACTTGACAAGACCAGAGTGAATGAAAAGCTGGCTGTGACTGTGAAACTGCATCATGATGTAAAAACCCCTTTAAGTTTCACATGGCATTTAGAGGATCATTGGGGTTAAAAATTGTGTGTGTTCACCGCTGACAGACCCTTGCAGACCTTATCTATCCATAGAATAGTCCCATGCATACAACATTGTCAAGCGTCCAAAGCCCATATGCAACTTATAAAGCTCTGGCTTACGAACCTATAGGCAGGCATTCTGTGGAAATATGGCATGATTTTGCCATAAGTGACTGGTGGTTTATCTTTAAATAAGCTTAGTTCTAGGAGATTTACCAACCTTTGCTGTAGTTTTTATAGGTTTCCCTATTGTTACCAGGAAAAAAAGAGCCTACAGGGGTCTGCTTGTAGTAAAGAAGATGCCTATAGGCCATGTGGCTTTTATAAATATGGCAGGATGCCTCACAAAGAGAAGGGCACCGAGGTAAATGCCACCAAAATTATTCTGCATGCACCTCCTCGGAAGTCCCATCAAAATGAACAGAGAGTAACAGAACTAGCACGCCCACTCTTCCATTCTAAATGGAGAGGTTGGGAGGGTTCATTCTCAAGATAAATGCGGGTCCTAGATGTGGAGCCTGTACCCATCACACATTTATGGCATATCCTATTGCTGGCATATATAATATCCCCTTAATACAACATACAAAGACATTCTTATACATGCTTGCAACTTTGTGGTAGCAGTTTCAAAAGGGCCCTTTCAGTTCCAGCAGGATTGTGCCCCCGGTACAAAAAGGCGAGCTCCATAAAAGACATGGCAACCTCAATGTGCTCAGCACCCTGACCTCAAGTCTAAAACAATTTTGGAAGGAAATAGAACAGAGATTGTGAGCCAGCCCATATTATATATCAGTGCCTGTCCAGGAACCATTTCTTAGACACACAACAATATCTTGTGGAAAGCCTTTTCTGAAGGCTCTTCTGGCACAAAAGTGATACCAACTCCATATGAACACACATGGGTTAGGGATGGCTTGGCCAACGAACTGTTACAGGAGTGAACATCATGGATTCCACATTTTAAGCCATGCAGTGTATTTTCGGATACAGGCCTATGACATAGGACACAGGTAATTTCTTTTGGTGCATTTCGTGGCTGCATCCAATTCTACTATGAGGCTTTATACAGATTTCCTAATCTAGAAGAAGGATTTCCATTTTATAGGCTCCCTACTCCTGTGTCTAAAGTCAGTTACACATACTTGTATTTTAGTAACTATGTTATCACAGCAACTCATGGACCACAACCCTGGTTCCAGTGGACCAAATAGAACCACTATGAGGATCTCAACATCAGCTCAGTAGAACTAAAAGGGATGGTATATTGTAACCAACACTTGAACGCAAATCTTTCATCTCCTCAAATATGCATGTTTTGTCTCTTCATGGCTGCAGACTGGAGGGCTCTTCCTGGTGTCAAGGGCTCAGTAGTCATTAATCTCTTCATTTCTTTCCAGTGCCATGTAGAATGCAGCCTCAGACACAAAGTAAACTACAGCTGCGCCCCCTCCTCTGTCTGCTATTTATTACAATAATGGATCTTTGGCGTATTCAGTTTTGCAAACAATTCCAAAAATCCTACAGAAGGGAAGCGGGAACTAGAAAATGCTGAAAGGTGCAAGTGAGGTTACCATCCCCTAAATCAAGGGTGTCAAAAATCAGGCATTGGGGCCAAATCTGGCCCCCAGTGTAGTTATATTTGGCCCGAGTAATAGCCAGGCAGTGTACAGAGAAGAGGAGAAAGCTGTATTTACACTGCTCTTAGTCAGCCCCTTACCCCTGCATGGAGCAGAGAAGGGACCAGGAGAAACAACTTGGACAGCAAGAGGAGCACACAGAGAAAAATGAAGATCCAGCACCTTCTCAGCCCCAGCATCTTTGCAGGCAACAGGGTACTCCAAATGGAGAGGCCACGCCGTGCAGCAGACAAGAAGCACTATAAAGACCACTGTGGACTACAGTCAGTAGACACTTTTTCAATAGATATAAAGGCTGGCCTGCAACTACGTTTTTCATTCTGGCCCGTTGTGTATCCGAGTTTGACACACCTGCCCTAAATTCATATATTACAAAGTTTCATACGCTCTGAAGGGCCCCCAAATGAAAAAGGGCCCCCCACCTCCCGCAGGGTGAAACCTGCGAACACCACTGCTGACAGTGTATGTCCCACCGTCCCACAGGTGCACAGAATTAGGGGGGCATTTTACTGCAGGGCTAGCAATGTGGCTATCTGATTTTGTGTATGCAAGTCCCATCACAGGCCCCTAGTGGGGGAAACAGGGCAGAGACTAGCCGCGATGAATTCCACAGATCACCTTAAAACAACAGAACTGATCTGAAATGGCCCCACATTTTTTCCCGGAGAAAACATTCCTGGAAGATTTTTTCAGGGGAACGGCCTTTAAAGGGAATTTTAAGCCAAAAGGGAGAGGAAGGAATGGGGAAAATAAATTAAAAGCAAAAAATTTAAAAAATCTGCAAAATGGGTTAAATATTCATCCAGCTTCATGCAACTTGTTGAACTGTGGTGCAACAAATCTCCCCGTTGCAATAGATAAAAGAAATAATTACGATCAATCCCCCTCACGCCTCACAAATTTCCAACTGTTTTAATCTTGACAGGGGTTTTAAAAATGCTCTACCTAATTTCGCATTTTTTTATTTTTTTGGTTCTAAGATCCTTGAAGCCAGCTTTTGTATAAAAAGTCTGTATTTTTAGTTTGTTGTATAACATCAGTCGGGAAAAAAAGAGTTCTCGAAAGCTCACTATCAAATATACTCAGTTAGCCTCTAAAAGGTATCGCCTGATTTCTTCACTATTCTAAAAGTTTCATACAGTCACATGAAGTACTGCTTTATGCAAAGCAGGATCTATTTCAGTTGTACGTAAGACTTTGGCCCCGATATTACGTCAAGACTTAGGATATTGTTTTAAAATGTTTTATTTTGGTAAAAAGATACATACAAAACTGAAATTCACACTTCTTATACAAAATAAGTCACCGCCCAGCACATAATATACCTGCTAAATGAGTGGTTGCTGCACATGTGCCTCGCTAGCACCCCCTCTATGTCACATCTGTATACACGGATGGGGAGCTCTAGACAGCATCCCACCTTTTATAAAGAGATGATTATTCTTGTAGTGAGTAGCAGCATACAGCTGATGAGGAAGCTGCATACTTGATGGGAAAAAAAAAAGTTAAATGTCAGCTGGGTGATGAAATAAAATAAATGATGAATTTGCAGCGTTCCTGTCAAACATCTCAAACTGTACAAGGTTACAGAGGTACAAGTGTCCTATTTACACAAGAAAGAAGGGCAGGGAGAAGTCCGAGCCCACTGACCTGGATGGGTAGAAACATAGCACAATCCACTACATATATACATACTACATATCTACAGGACACATGGGGCCGACCAATTCACTGTTCACATATTACGTCTTCATATAAAAAACCAAGGTTGCGCTCTAGACTTCTAGCTGGCCCTATTCTCTGGTCACCACTAGAGCAGCACTGAGAGAAGTCATCCATTCAGCTCAGATCCCAAAATCTCTTTCAAAACACAATACCTACCATGGCTCAGATACTGAACCAGCAAGGGTGAGGAAATCGGGTCTTGTAATGTCCTGGAGCTAACAAATCATCAAAAATGTTAATGTAGCACTGGATGTGACTGGATTACTGAAAAGCCGCTTATGTAGATGTACATTTTAAAAATGTTCACAAGTACACTTTGATGTTTTACCGTTTTATACAAATAAACCTTAGTCATTGCATAGTGAAAAACTCTGCTACTGTCTAACTTGCCTCAGCGTTTTTTTAGTATCTCTGCTAGCTGTCAGTGAATGAGAGAATTGTTGCCCATGTTCCCACAAGACTAGAAACTCCTTCGCATGGCAGATTTTCCCAATGCAGAAGCCTGAAGGAATCCACACGCAGCGCTCTACGTAGACTTTAGACATGAACTGTAAAACATAGAAGCGGATTTTGTAGCATTTTGTGACGTGAATTAAGCCCAATTACACTTAGGGCTCATCAACTTTAATCGACCTTCAGAATGCGAATATTTTTTTTATTTAATAGTCTGTGCCATTGAATATGGCCACCACACCAATTTTTTATTTTTTTTTATTTTACAAAAGAACGAAAATCAAAATTAGGAAATTCCATGTCTTCTGCACTGACTCGCGGATTTCCCATTTAAAACAATGGGAGGTGGACTGCAATTGGATGTGGAATTTTGTGACCTAATCCGCTGCGTAAACCTACCCTAAAGACCACTTACTTTAACGCTATTTAAGCTGTGGCAAACCATAAGGACATGGGAAAGATTTGTGCTGTTGTCATATGCAGCTAGGGTTTGCCAAACTGTATACCAACTCTGAACCCTGGGATGAGTACCAATTACCGACAGCAAGCAGAGATCTTGAAAACGCTAAGAAACTAAACCATAAGGTCTACTACAAAATGACAGAACATTTCATGCTACAAGGTGTGAGCTTGATTTGCACAAGACTATACAATCCCTTTAAGTCACGCACAAAAAGATGTTATAGAACCGTGCAGATTATAGCAGATTGCAGACGTGTCGCTATTTGATGCAACATTCATTAATCCATCACTGATTCGGTTTCTTTCTAGCTTTTTAATTAAGCGTACAGATTTGGACTGTCCCCAAGGCGTGATATTCTGCTGTACCAGAGACACCGGCTACTCCCATCTCATACACTTCTCTCTTAGCCCCTTAGACGTCACCTGGTTCTACATGAAGGACGTGTGTGTGTTCCATATAACAAAACCCGACGTTCCAGTAACCAAAGTCTTGAGGCCTTCGGACCAAACAATGAACACAGAGTCGTGCTATTCCTCATACGACAACAAATAATTTAGTTTTAGAAAATATTGTACTAATTTATTAGGATGATGGTGGCCGCCTCTAAGGGTCTCCAGTGGTGATGCGTTTCTGTAGGCATTCATGGACGTAGTTGTATTTGGAAGTGTCTTGATATTGTGTCATTGGCTTGTCTGCGATGCCACATGTGCCCACTCCAACCGTGCCGGTGACACTTTCGGGTGAGGCAAAAATGCTTCTCTTCACCTAGAATAAGCTTTGGATAATGTTATATCTAGTCTTAGAGACTTTCATTAAAATGTACCATTTTGTCTGTAGCTCCTTTCTAGACCTTTGTCTCTCCAAGCCCTTCAACAGCACTGTGTGTGAAAACCTGTTACTGCAGGTAACAAGGTCGACATCAAATGCTTCTTATAAATCTTCTATTATTTTCAAGGGAAAGCCTCATTATTGGGCAAAGTGTGCTTAAATACTTTAAAGGGGTTGTCACATTACATTCATCTGACATCAGTCCTGTTTTTTTCAATGGCTTATACCAGGTCTGCTGTAGAAGCAGGAATAGAAGATGCAAGGTCTGTAGATATAGCATGCAGTGCTGGCAGCATATCATTGAGTAGAATTGTTCAGGTCTGTAGCTTTTATAGCGTCCTGGAGGAGCTGTTGCAGCACATAAAAGAGGGGATATCTCAGAATAGGTAGACACTCGGTAATGGATAAATATACTGAAATGTGACTTGTTTGTGCAAGAATCTTAGCTTATATAAAAAGACTTTCCTTGTTGAAAGACAACCCCTTTAAATATGTGCCACCATAAAAAACAGAAGTGTCTGCCATTTCTTGGCTTGTAAAACGTGTATTTAGCCATTTTTCCACTGAAATCAATGGGCTCTGCCAAACACATGCCAAATACACACAGTCAAGTATGATGATCAGGACTACTTCCTACATTCAACACCCACAGCATGTAGCTCATGAAGGAAGTGTGGCGAGTTGGCTTGCTGGGTATATAAAGGGAGTGCCAAAGACTATCCGACTCTCATTATAACTTTCATGCAGGTCATGGTTAAAGTGGCGAATTTATCATGGATACCAACAGGTATGATTATTGGCTTTTCAGGCCGAGGGTGGCAGTATTTCTGAAACTGCTCCGTTTGTGAACTGTTCATGTGCTGCTGTGGTGAAAGTGTATCTTAAATGGACGAATGGTACCATCCTGCGGATTAAGTCCGCGCCTAGATACTGGGAGTGGCCCGGGAGCCATTTAATGTTTGAAATATTGCGTTTGGCTACGGTGCACGAGTGTGGAACGTCATGTTATAGTCTTGTTCTTCACCAATATGAAAAAGGGGGCTACTAGACGTGTGTCTAAAACAGTTCAGTGGACCCTACTGCATATGGGGCTTCAAAGTGGACGGGTGGTCACTGCACCTCTGCTACCCAAGTTGCTTCAGCATCAAAAGGCTTACAATTTTATGGCAGTATCAGCATCAGACTTCTGCTAATTGGCACAGGGCTGCCTTTTCTGATGAGTCAAGTTTTCAGCTTCATTAAATGTATGGCTAATGACACGTCAAGCAAGGGCCATCAGAGAATGAACACCCTGCAACCATTGCTGGAAGAACACAACATGTGGATGGTAGCTATATTGTCTCAGGAATGTTTTCATAGCATTCTATGGGCCACTCATCCATGCGGAAAACGCGCTCAAGAAATTTGGGTATGTATACATCTTGGCAGATCATGCACACCCTTACATGCCAACTGTCTTCCCTGTGGCCGGTGGTACCTTTCAGCAAGACAACGCGACATGTCACACATCTAGAAATATCTTTCATTGGTTGGAAGAGCATATTCGAGATTTCCAAGTATTACCTTGTCCACTCAATGCCACTGTCTTGAATACGATGTATTGTGGGGCCCTCCATTGATCATTGTGTTATTTCGTCTTTAGATTCTCCTTCATGCACCCTCCAGCAGCTGATAAATCAAATGATGGAAAACCCACTTTAAGAGGGTACTATAAAATAGGATATTTTGGCAGCAACTGAAATGTAAAAATAAATGACAACTTCTGGAGCAGAAGGAACTTTTATGCTAGACAGTACCTCTTTATGAATGATGTAATGACCCAGACTGGTCAATGTATTAGAATCATAGCTCTGTTTACTATGTAACTATGTTGACTGTCAGCAGCAAATGAGGAAATATGATCCATTAGCACAACCAAAATGGTTAGAGCACCAAAGAGCTTCAGCTTGACATTCATAGCTACTCTGCTAGTACACAATGTACACAGCTATAACTGTATATGGGAGGAGGGTTTGGACTTTTGGATTGGCTGTAAAAAGAGTTCATACCAAAGCTTAGGACATGGTGTTCCAAAAATGTAGCTACTCCACAAATATTTTATATAGTTCGGCATATGCTAAAAATGGTGCCAGATTTGTAGGTGTTATGTATTACTGGAAGTACTTCAAGTTTAGTCATCAGTAATGGAGGGTCTGCAAATGTCTGCTGCTGATCAGCTCCTATAGAGGTGGAAATACACAGAGTAAAGAACAAACAGCCCAGCAGAAAACTGGTCCAATTTCATAAAGGAAGTGTGTACATGTCGACATCAAACATCAACATATCCTTACTAAAATCACTTGAATCTTTAGTGGAAAAATTGGGTAAAGCTATGTCTACATAACAGTGTTAAAATGGAGTCCAAAAGCCAGCAGCATTTGAACATAGCTGGACCGTGGTTTTTGCAGGTTTGCGGTCAGTTTTCGGATTTGCCGTCGGCCCTGTTCATTAAATGTACGGGAATCAGATGTCGATCCTGGAGAAGATCCAGCAGGTTTGAAAATCTGCCGGAATTTTTAAACTGACCGGAAAAAATAAATAAATCTGTGATGTGTAGATTACAGCATGGATTTTTCTTTGCAGTCTACACAGCACTGGGTACAGTCTGATTTTCGGCAGATTTTGAATACTGAATCCATCGAGAATCCAGTCCTGTGTAGACCTAGCCTAAAAGGTGACATGCTTCAACACGGACTTCCATAAGAAATGCTATCAAACTTTCCAGTGCACCCGGAGGAGAAGAAGAGACAATTCTGCCGTTTACAGGAGGGTCTAGAATTAACTTTTTTTTAAAATTATTATTAGTCATACTCAAAAACTGACCAACATTCTGACCTGGCCTTTCTTGTTCTTCGAATATGCCTTGTTATTGAATTGCTGCCACTTCACTTTCTGATCCTCACGCTCCTGCTCCAACTCCTTTATCCTCTGTGCTTTCTTCAAAGCTTTTTTCTTTTTATACTCTCTCTGCTGGGCAATCATTTCTTTTCTGGAGAGACAGAGGAAGACATTAGAAAGATCAGTGAATAAAGGGCACCAATACACCATCATATGTGGGCCGAATATAGAGCATTGAAGGAGTCAGAGATATGGAGAGATACTCACTTAGACATAGGTAGGCTGCCGTTGTCCTCCTTCGTTTTTCTGCCCTCTTCCACTGGTTTCAGGTTTAGCAGAGAAGTCACTTCTGCATTTCCATAACCAAGAAAAGTAATGGCCGCCGTCCCATTCTCTTCATCTATCTCCTCGATCTCGGCCTCGTACAACCTGTAAAGAGATCATGGCTGTAAGCTTGTGAGTAATGGCTTGGATCACAGCATGGTCGCCTTTTATTTCATACAATCAGTGCAATCAGTCTGCTACACACAAACGCTGTATGTAGATGCTCAGTCATTAAGAGAGAAATCACTGTCACAATTTATGTCAGATATTGTCATGGATCGGGTTTCATTAATTAATGTTTAGACACAAAAGCCATCCCTGAAGGACTCAAAGATCAAATGACTGCTCTGCAATAAACTGAATAACCAAACATGCTTCGCTCAACCCTTAGGGTACGTCCACATGGCATAAATGTTCTTAATACATCGTATTCTGAATCTTCACACCATGTCGTCCAACAAGTATTTTGACGCAGTTTTCAATGTGGATTTTAGGTTATTTTTCCGCTTGATTTAGAGTCAGAAAATGAGTCCTATTCATCTCTATGGGGTTTTGGAAGACACGGAAATCCGACTGATTCTATTTGCGGTTTTTTTTTTTAGTTTAAAAATACACGGGCAGGAACAAGGAACAGAAAGGATAGAAACATATTCCAAGCTTTTGGTAAAAACGTTGGTTTGGAAATCTGACCTCTGACTACAACTCGGATTTTTTTTTTATTGAGGTCTATGGGGATGCTTTTATCGTCACAGTTTTATGGTTTTTAAAAGCTGAATCTGCGTAAAAACCTGACTGTAAATCATTTGTGTGTAGATGGGCCCTTAGGGGTAACTATCTGCAAGTCTACTATACTGGTCATAAAACATGTATTTAAGCCAATAAACATTATACTGTCTCAATATATGAGCACCCATGAACGTCACTGCTAGCAGATCAGCCAGTGTATATGGGAACTAGTTAATAGACATTCAAGTTTATCAGATTTTTTTTTATACATAATTTCTGCAAAAGCTTATCTTTAAGCTAAGGTTTCTAATATTTTATTAAAGAGAACCTGTCACATAGTTTATGCCCCCATGCTGACTGGCAAGCTAAAGATAGTGACAGGACCTTACATTTCCAGGCGCTGTGTCCAACTTATTCCGGGTAGATGCTGTAGTTTAGAGGATTTAGTGCGCAATTCTGCAAGTTTTATGCATGATAGAAAAGAGTCATGAATATAGTAGTCCGTTTTTTTCATTACCCCGCCATATGAGGCTTAGCCACCGACCCGCCTCAACTGCACATAACCTACTACTTTGAATAGGTAGAAACATGTGAATAACTGTCAGTGGGCGTGGATTCTGCCTTTGGTGGGCGGGGCTAGTACCTTATCTTGAATATGATTTGAGCATCTAAATGCTCTGAAAACTGCATCTTACAGAATAAGGGACCAGCGCTGGAAACAGCTGGTCTATGTATCTAGCTTGGCTTGTCCTCAGCAAGGGGGGCTTACATAGGTGTCAGGTTCAAAGTAAGCATTCATACATTATGCATCTTCACTAGCTAATGGCTGTGTGGGGAGGGGGGGGGGAGGGGTGGGGGGAAGGGATAGAGGGAACGGGGGGGGGGGAGAAGTGGTTTGTTTCTGGTCCAGGGACCTGTGGCACAGGGGAATTTAAAGGCCTCTTTCACTTGTTGATTACTATTAAAAGAGCGTAGATTAGCTTTAAAATGTGCATATTTACTTGTTGGACCATTATTACATAAGAGGTGTAAATGGCAGACCCTGGATGCTTCCACAGCAGCCAGAATAAAAACCGCTGCTGTTGTCACTGCTGTCTGCATTCAGAGAACTAGAATACTACACACGATCACACATGTTGCAGTCTGTGGAGGGAAAGTGATAACTGCTCTCGTCCAAGTACTTTGCACATTTGCATTTCTGCACCATTTTACATAATTGGTTTGAGCATGTGAACAGCTAAGTATCTCACCATCCATAGATCCCTTCTTACCATCTCACTGAGTTGTTTCATGGTAAATGTAAACAATTTCTTGCTTGCCACTTACTGTCCATCCTCCGTCCAAACGGACATACATCTGTCCCCCACCTGCCAAGACAGGCTGCCGCTGGCTGATGTGAAGTCATCTGGATTTTCGGGGACTTCTGACGGTTGGGATGACAAGAGGTCTTTAGTCAATTCGATAACTTCCTACAGATTAAACATAAAAGGAGATGATGTTTGCAATTCTGTGAATTTATATTTCTCCAGTATCGTAAGTGCACACAACAAGCCTGGCGGAGCTCACAAAGGTAGTGTAAAACTAGTAGACATGCATCACACAGAGGCAAATACAGCTGCCACAATCAGAGAATGGAAGCAGAAAGGCGCTGCCTGCAAAGCGCACTTACCCATGAGGTTCAAGCAGACCTGACAGTCCTTTCAAACGTGTCTATTAGGCTGCGTTAATCTTTTTCATTTGCCCTGCGTGTGTGGTGAAGTTCCCCCTAGACCCAAAATCAAGGCCCGGTGGAAAAATCGGCCCACCACTAATTTTTTGTGGCCCATGAGGTCCGACACAGCGAAAGGGGGGGGACGCGGGCAGAAGGCCGGTTCCAATTTCCCCCCAAAGACCGTGTTAAAATGGGGAGAGGGGCCCGCACCCCAGCGAGAGGGGCCCCCCTTAGATCAGAGACCAGCACGCGAGGGGCCCCCCTTTTGATTCAGAGCCCGCACAGCGAGAGGGCTCCATCTTAGAACCCGAGCACCAGCACAGCGAGAGGGCCCCATCTTAGAACCCGAGCACCAGCACAGCGAGAGGGCACCATCTTAGAACCCGAGCACCAGCACAGCGAGAGGGCACCATATTAGAACCCGAGCACCAGCACAGCGAGAGGGCACCATCTTAGAACCCGAGCACCAGCACAGCGAGAGGGCACCATCTTAGAACCCGAGCACCAGCACAGCGAGAGGGCACCATCTTAGAACCCGAGCACCAGCACAGCGAGAGGGCCCCATCTTAGAACCCGAGCACCAGCACAGCGAGAGGGCACCATCTTAGAACCCCGAGCACCACAGCAAAGAGGGCACCTTTCTTAGAAACCCAGCACCAGCACAGCGGAGGGCACCATCTTAAAAACCAGGGGCACCAGCACAGCGGAGGGCACCATCTTCCCGATTCAGAGCACCAGCACAGCGAGAGGGCACCATCTTAGATTCAGAGCACCAGCACAGCGAGAGGGCACCATCTTAGATTCAGAGCACCAGCACAGCGAGAGGGCACCATCTTAGAACCCGAGCACCAGCACAGCGAGAGGGCACCATCTTAGAACCCGAGCACCAGCACAGCGAGAGGGCACCATCTTAGATTCAGAGCACCAGCACAGCGAGAGGGCACCATCTTAGATTCATAGCACCAGCACAGCGAGAGGGCACCATCTTAGATTCAGAGCACCAGCACAGTGAGAGGGCACCATCTTAGATTCAGAGCACCAGCACAGTGAGAGGGCACCATCTTAGATTCAAAGCACCAGCACAGCGAGAGGGGCCCCATTTTTTAGAATGAGGCACCAGCACAGCGAGAGGGCCCCATCTTAGAATAGAGCACCAGCCCCAGGGGAGAGGCACCATCTTAGAATGAGACACCAGCACGTGAGAGGGCAACCATCATAGATTAAGAGCACCAGCACCGTGAGAGGGCACCATTTAGATTCAGAGCACCAGCACAGTGAGGGGCCCCCACCATCTTAGATTCAGAGCACCAGCACAGTGAGAGGCCAACATCTTAGAATCAGAGCACCAGCACAGTGAGAGGGCCCCATCTTAGAACCAGAGCACCAGCACAGTGAGAGGGCACCATCTTAGATTCAGAGCACCAGCACAGTGAGAGGGCACCATCTTAGATTCAGAGCACCAGCAAAGTGAGAGGGCCACATCTTAGAACCAGAGCACCAGCACAGTGAGAGGGCACCATCTTAGATTCAGAGCACCAGCAAAGTGAGAGGGCCCCATTTAGAACCAGAGCACCAGCACAGTGAGAGGGCCCATCTTAGAACCAGAGCACCAGCACAGTGAGAGGGCACCATCTTAGAACCAGAGCACCAGCACAGTGAGAGGGCATCATCTTAGAAACAGCGCACCAGCACAGTGAGAGGGCCCCATCTTAGAACCAGAGCACCAGCACAGTGAGAGGGCACCATCTTAGATTCAGAGCACCAGCACAGTGAGAGGGCACCATCTTAGATTCAGAGCACCAGCACGCACCTCATCACTACTCTGCTTAGGAACTCGCACTCAAGTGGCACAGCTCTGACAGCCCTACCCAGCACCCTAGTCACCCTCGAGGTAGGAAGCTTGGTGCTAAGAGGTGGAAGTGGTCGCCTATTATACAACCTTAAAGGATAATATGGCGTTTTTCTGAACCCGATGCACACCACAGCCCTTTGGAGGCAACCATAATCCTGATGTGGCCCTGAATTTGTCACCCCTGACCTAGACCTTTTAGAGTGAACACGCCATGTGGTGTCCTTAGTACTAAAGTCCAGCACTCCTTTAAATTACTGTGGTGCCCGGTGTCTCCTTAAATTTCCAAAAATCTCTCCAACGGCCCGCTCAGATTTCAATATGCAAAACATGTCTATTTCTCAATATGTTACTAACGACATGTGGTCCAGGTAAAAAATACATTACAAAACTTGTCAATCATATCAGAGCATCATCCCCAACGTTTCTGGGCCAGAGACCTTTGTCAGGGATATCTCTCACTGATGTCCATAGTGGACCTGTTACTTCTTCGATTATGTGCTGTAACGAACATATTAAAAAGTGCTGTGACTAACATTGAGAAATAAAGACATTTCTGCATACTGTAATCCGAGAGTGCCCCTGGAGAGATTTCCTGAGATTAGGGCTATGTTCACACGGCATAATTGCGGGGCGCCGGCCCCATAGATATTCATTACCCACGGCGCGTATTTGCCGCTAGTAACTGACATGTCACTTATCTCCCCAAGCGGGGAGAGGAGGCGTAATCCATAATTCTCTATAAGAACTGTGGATTACTGTAATTATTGGGGTTTCGGCCCTATTCGCGCGTACAGTGCAAAAAGTCCCAATTTTCACCGTGTGTTTTTCCCTAAGTGGTGTCTTGCACGAGACATTGTGGGATTCCCCGGGTCCCATGTCTTTGTAGAGGGATCCAAAATAGAGTGAAAGGGGTTGTGTCTTCTGGACAGGCCCCAGTCCTAAAAACAACCTTTCCCCGGAAAATCGGTTTTGTTGGGATTTGGTTTGGCTGCCTCGCCCCATTGATCGAGATATGGGGGGGAAACCCGGGGTGCGCTGTTTTAGCTGCTAAAAAAGAAATTTTTTAAATAGCGATTTGGTTTAAGTTTGCTCCCTTCCCCAGAGGGGATTGAGAGGGGTTCATTTATGGCAGAAATGGGTTGTTCAAATGGAAGTAAAGGGGCCTAGATGCTCTACTGACTACTGTGCTGATCCAGAAGACTGGCTTGGTGGGGTAATGGCTAGTAAGTCTGTGTAAGCGGGGTCCCCCCCTCCCGTCCTCGGCCAGCAAAAGGTCTGTTTTTGGCTTTAAAAAAGTGATTAATTTTTGCTGCCAGGTGATTTAATTTTTTGTCGTGGTTCTGTGGGAGGGTCCCGAAAATATGACCTGTTTGGGGGGTCTTGAGGATGAAGTTGGGGCCCCCTTGGTGTAAGTTAACCTTCTTTAGAGTGCTTATCACGCTTGATGACGGTCAGCACCCCCAAAAACCCGTGACTAAAAATTCTGTCAAAAATTTCACAAAAAATTTAATTAAAAAACATTTGCACATAAAAAGTATAAAGCCCGGGCAATTATTATGACTATTCTATTTTGAAGTTGGGGTGCATGTGGCCTAAAAGTAGTCGGGTATGGTGACTGGTTTGGTGGGGTATTAAAGGGTGTGTTGGTGTTGTCAACAGTTGCAAAAAAGGGATGATTATTTGGTTTCCAGTCAAGATGGAGTTTTTGAAACTGTCTTTTGGGAAAGTTCGCGTCAGTGGAAAAATGGGGTTTTGGTTTTTTAAAAAAAGTGATAAAGGGGAAAAATGTGGGACATGTTATGTGCGGGGTAAAGTTGTAAGGTGCGAGAGGGCGGACTGACACACTACAGTTGATCAGCTCACCCCCAAAATGAAGCAGATGGCCACCAGACGTGTCTAAAACAACAGTTCAGTGAACACTACTACATATGGGGCTCTGATGAAGACGGATGGTCAAAGCATCTCTGCCATCAAAGTTGCTTTAGCAGAGAAAAAACGTCAATTTTCCAGCTAATATCAGAACTGGACGTCTGCCGATTGGCAAAGGGTTGACTTCTCCAATGAGCCACATTTTCTGCTTCATTGAACAGATAGGTGTTGGGGTGTCAGGTAAGAAACAAACAGGCTGCAACCATTGCTGGAAGAACACAAGCTGTTATGATCTGGGGACCGTTTTTGCAGCATTCTCTGGGTCACTAATCCACATGGAAGGCACTCATCAGATCCTGTGTGGATCCTCCCCCAATGCTCCCTCCAGCAGCTGTGGAACGCAGTCAGCATGGCTCCACATACCTGTGATAACCTACTAGGACCTTATGGAGTCACTCCCAACTCATCTAGCTGCTGTCTGTGTTACATACAGTGGTTACTCTGGCTATTAGCTGGTGGTCATAACAATATGACTTATTATACAAGACGCATAAAGAATATACTGCAGCTCCGAAAAGGAAGTCAAATCGGCCTTCGGTTTGTATACCCCTTAATCTAAAACCCATTCACAGTTTATACTACATGTCAGTGAGCAGATTTAGACCCACCATATGTATACAACCCTAAATAACTGGTTCCTAAAAAAAAGTTCTGTCCCTTTTCTATTGATCATCTCACCTGTAAATCCTTCCTCAGCTTCAGCAAATCCTCATTTTCTCCACTGGCAGATAGTGCTGACTCCACCTGCTGCAATTGGGCTTTGTAGCCTGCAAGCTGCTTTGCCAGATCTTCTGCCATCTGCAAAAGAAAGCAGATACGACAAGGATAAAAGGATAGACTATAGGTCCGATGACATAGAACGGTGCTGGTGTGGAAGGAAGACGGACACCGAGGTGCAAAAACCACATGAAAACATGACAGAAGCTGCTCTAGGAATGTGATCGGAGAAATTGCCTTTTGTAGTCAACAGGAATCAGATACTGTAGTGAACCTGTGAATTGGTTTATTTGATCGAGGCTCTGTGATAAACAGGTTTATAGGATTCGATGCTGAACTGAGTAAGAAGAAGAGTAAATCTCAAAAGAGAAAGTCCAGCTTACCACCCCTACATGCAGTCACTGACTGGACACACCGGTACAGGACATCACTGTATATGGGCGGCGGAAGAAGGACTTTCAAATTTCTCTTTTGAGATTTGCTCCGCTTTTTACGCAGAAGTTCAGCATCAAATCATATAAACCTATCACAGAGCCCAACTTGTTTTTTTGTGACATATTGTGCTTTAAGTTAGTATACATTTCGGTCCATACAATCCTAATTTGTGGAAAACATGAACATTTTGAAAAATTTGCCATTTTCAAATTTCTGCGTGTCAGACAGATAGTTATTCCACACAAAATAGTTTATAACTAGCATCTATCATACGTCCAGTGTAGAAAATTTGCAACATAGATTTTCTTTTTAGGGACCAGTCTAGTTCTGACGTAGCTTTGATACTCCCATAAATGACTCCATCTAAGGCCATGTTCACACGGCTTAAAATGGGCCGTATTTCGGTCTGTAATTACGCGCCGGAGGGGCGCAAAATTACGGGCTGAAAACGGCCCATTCATTACGGTAATCCACAGTTCTCATAGAGAACTATGGATTACGTCTCCTCTCCCTGCTCGGCGAATCCGATTACGCCGGGCGGGGAGATAAGTGACATGTGAATTACCAGTGGGCCGACGAAGTCAATGGGCCGACGAAGTGCCGGCCCCCTGCTCACTCCCGCCCCCACGGCGTAATTACGTCCCGCAGTTAAGCCGTGTGAACATAGCCTAAGACGGCATTTAGGAAGTTCATTAACTCATTAGGTGTTTCACACAAATTTAACCCCTTAAGGGGTTTTAGTTTTTGCCTCCTTGCGTTTCAACAGTTGTAACTTTTATTTTTTCAATGACGCAGTTGTATGAGGCCTATTTATTCGAGAAAGTTGTATTTATGGGGGAATAGTTTAAGATCACTTATAAATAATCGCAGAATTTTTTTTTTTTACATCATTCACATTTTACACTTAATATGTTCGATTAATTCTACAGGTTATTACGGTCGTGTGGATACCTAATATGTGTTGGTTTTTTTGTGTGTGTAGTATATGCACAATTATTTTTTATTAAATATTTTTCATTTTATTATTTCTTTATTCATTTTTTTTACACTTTGTTTTTTTTTACATCCCCTGAAGGGAATTTTTAATTTTTTTTTTTTTTCACTTGTAATGTTTGCATATTCAATTTTCTAAAATTTAATCTGTGTCATCTGTGATCAGGGCAGCACACAGTTGCTGGTCACTGGCTTGTTACCCAACAGCCCCGGGGCTACTCTAGGGCCCCCGGGGTGATGTGCAGGTTCCCCGGGTCTGTCAGTTGACCCGGGTGTTTTGATACCCCACAGAGCAGGGGAACCTTTGTTGCGTGGGGAGATCCGGAATCAAGGGGGTTTTTAAACCCGGGTGCGGAGGTTTCCCCCGCTACTGGTGCTCAAGGGGGTGCTCTGGTATCAGGCTGTTAGTACAGCCCCCTTTTTAGCGCAGCTGGGGCCGCAAACCCCAGTCTACAGCGATGCCCGAAGACGCGTGTAGACAAACGCCCGACCCTGCTGACGTCAAATTTGGGGGGGTCGTTAAGGGGTTAAATTTGTATAATTTTTGGGCCCTAAAACCTTGTTTATTTGTGGAAAAAAAAAAAATTTTTGAAAATTTTCCAAAATTTTTGGGTGTAAGCCTAGTTATTCACACAAAATAGTTTATAATACCATTATATATGCATAGCCCGGTACTAATGGGGGGGGGGGGGGAGGGGTCGGGGCATAGCCGGTACTAAGGGGGGGGGGGGGGGGGAGTGGTGCATAGCCGGTACTAAGGGGGGGGGGGGGGGGTCAGTGATAGCCCGGGTACTAAGGGGGGGGGGGGGGTCGGTGCATAGCCCTGGGATAAGGGGGGGGGGGGTCGGTGCATAGCCCGGTACTAAGAGGGGGGGGGGGGTGCATAGCCGGTATAAGGGGGGGGGGGGGGGGTCGTGCATAAACCCGGTACTAAGGGGGGGGGGGGGGGGGGGTCGGGGCATAGCCCCGGTACTAAGGGGGGGGGGGGGCGGGCGTGCATAGCCGGTACTAAGGGGGGGGGGGAGGTGTGTGCATACCCCGGTACAAAAGGGGGGGGGGGCTGTTGATAGCCCGGTACTAAGGGGGGGGGGGGGGGCGTGCATAGCCGGTCTAAGGGGGGGGGGGGGCGGTGCATTAGCCGGTCTAAGGGGGGGGGGGGGGGCTGTGCATAGCCGGTCTAAGGGGGGGGGGGGGCTGTGCATCCCCGGTCTAAGGGGGGGGGGGGGCTGTGAAATACCCCGGTCCTAAGGGGGGGGGGGGGCTGTGCATAGCCGGTCAAAAGGAGGGGGGGGGGGTGTGCATAGCCCGGTTTCTAAGGAGGGGGGGGGGGTGTGATAGGGCCAAAGGGAAAGGGGGGGGGGGTGTGCATAGCCCGGTCCTAAGGAGGGGGCGGGGGCGGTGCATAGCCCGGTCCGAAGGAGGGGGCGGGGGCTGTGCAGAGCCCGGTCCTAAGGAGGGGGCGGGGGCTGTGCATAGCCCGGTCTAGGAGGGGGGCGGGGGGGGAACCCCGGTTTAAAAGGAGGGGGGGGGCTGGCATGCCGGTCCAAAGGAGGGGGGGGGGGGTGTGCATGCGGGTCCTAAGGAGGGGGCGGGGGCTGTGCATAGCCCGGTCCTAAGGAGGGGGGCGGGGGCTGTGCATAGCCCGGTCCTAAGGAGGGGGGGGGGTGTGCATACCCCGGTTAAGGGGGGGGGGGGGGGTGTGATAGCCCGGGTCTTAAGGAGGGGGCGGGGGCTGTGCATAGCCCGGTCCTAAGGTGGGGGCGGGGGCTGTGCATAGCCCGGTCCTAAGGAGGGGGCGGGGGGCTTGCTACCCCGGTCTAAGGGGGGGGCGGGGGTGTGATAGCCGGTTAAGGGGGGGCGGGGGCTGTGATACCCCGGTTCCTAGGAGGGGGGGGGGGCTGGCATACCCCGGGTTTAAAGGGAGGGGGGGGGGCGGAACCCCGGCCCAAAGGGAGGGGGCGGGGGCTGTGCATAGCCCGGTCCTAAGGAGGGGGCGGGGGTGTGCAACCCCGGTCCAAAGGAGGGGGGGGGTGTGCAAGCCCGGCCCTAAGGGGGGGGGGGCTGTGCATAGCCGGTCCAAAGGGGAGGGGGCGGGGGTGTGTTTAGGGTTAAGGAGGGGGGGGGGGCTGTGATACCCCGGTACTAAGGAGTGGGGGGGGGGGGGGGGGGGTGCTAGCCGGTACTAAGGAGTGGGGGGGGCTGTGCTAGCCCGATATAAGGAGGGGGGGGGGGGGGGCTGTGCATAGCCCGATATAAGGGGGGGGGGGGGGGGTGTGATACCCCGGATAAAGGGGGGGGGGGGGGGGGGGGGGGGGCTGTGCTTTAGCCCGGTACAAGGGTGGGGGGGGCTGTGCATACCCCGGGGTACAAAGGAGTGGGGGGGGGGGGGGGGGGTGTCAACCCGGGTACTAGAGGGGGGGGGGTGTGCATAGCCCGGTACTAGAGGGGGGGGGGGTGTGCATAGCCCGGTACAGGGGGGGGGGGGGTGTGCATAGGGTTTTCTGGGGGGGGGGGTGTGCTTAGCCGGTATAGAGGGGGGGGGGGGGTGTGCTGGGGGGTATAGAGGGGGGGGGGGGGGTATAGCCCGGTAATAGAGGGGGGGGGGGGTGCATAGCCCGGTACTAGAGGGGGGGGGCGGTGTGCATAGCCCGGGAATAGAGGGCGGGGGGGGGGGGTGTGCATCCCCCGTTTTAGGGGGGGGGGGGATTTTTGCATAGCCGGTACGAGGGGGGGGGTGGATCCCGGGTACTAGAGGGGGGGGGGGGTGTGCTAGCCGGGGTACTAGAGGGGGGGGGGGGGGTGTGATAGGGTACTGGGGGGGGGGGGGGGTTTTGTGCAAGCCGGTATAGAGGGGGGGGGGGTGTGCAGGGTATGAGGGGGGGGGGGTGTGAAAGCCCTAGGGGTACTAGGGGGGGGGGGGGGGTGATAGCCGGTACTAGGGGGGGGGGGGGTGTGCATAGCCCCGGGTCCAGGGGGGGGGGGGGGGGGTTGGT